>VRLP01008314.1:0-17245 GCA_009660295.1 Lophius piscatorius
AGACGTCTTTTAAAGAAAAGAGTTTGTTTTATTTAAAGAATGTGATGTTTTGTTCAATATTGTTACCTGAGTCTCAGGTTCGATTTTTCTGCATAATTTGAATCAAGCATCATGGGTCTGGACAGTAAAGACATTTTTTTGCGTCTCTTTTCACTGTTTGTTTGTCTTTTTAAAGGTGCCACTACTCTACTCTACTTCTACAGGACACTATAAATTGAGACTCTCGAAGTCTGTAGTCGTTAAAACTTTGAGAAGATGAAGATGAAGATGCTGAAACCTCCTCATACTGTATGATTGAATGTTCCGACTCAGGAGGATCGTAGTGAAAAATGAGACAAACATTCCGGTCCGTCTGTTTTTTCGTTGGACATTATTTGATTGAGGGTATTTGTTACTAACTGGATTTCCTGCTTTGATCTATTTTTGTTTGTATTTCATGAATGACATTAATCTAATACTGATTCTGAAAATAATATAAATTCTTGTCGTTAGCGTCATCGAGAAAAAAAACCCTCTAAATCAGAATTTGTTGATTTTTCATTTGATTCTCTGAGGATGAAATTATTGTCTTGTTCCTTTTTTCTGTTCTTCTTCTTGCTGAGAGATGATTTGTTGTTTAGTTGTTGTTTAGTTGTTGTTTAGTTGTTTTTTAGTTGTTTTGTTTGTTTTATGAAGGTCTGTGCAGTGGGCGGGTTTTAACACTCTTCGCTTAAATGAACCGCGTCAACTACAAAGTTTTTAGCGTTTCCCCGGAACTTCCTGCGATCATTAGGAAATAAAACCACCTTAAAAGTTTTTTCAGACGGCTTCGCATTTTTGCGAAGAACGCTGTAAATGTTTTCTGAACAATGTCCGTATTTATATCTTTGCTTCACGAGGTTTTTTTTTTCTGTGATTCTGGCAGGAAGTGTGTCGTGCATCTGTTACCTCTGAGTATCCGAGTACCCTGTAACTTATCAACGTAATGTCATGCAAATATTTAACCGTCATCCGATCATGTGCACTAGAGTGAAAATCATCCGTCGGTGTTGGAATGTATCGTTGGAAAAATGATTGTAAGACAATAAAGAGAAAACACTAATAAAAGGCTGGAAGTGTCGGTTTCTCTCCTGTGAAGAAGTTTCCTGATCTGAAAACCAGAAACAGCCTTTAAACATTCCGTACTTTCCTCCAGACGCCGCTGCCATCCATCAGAATCTATCAGTCGCCGTCCTGATGATGCCGTCCTCAGGCAGGAACCGGCTGCTGTCAGAGTTACGGATGTGTTTTCCTCTCTGGTTGACCAGGATGAACTCCCAGCTGAGAAAGACTCATTAGAACTTTTATGACTCACTGTTTTCATTATTACCCGTCTGACATAAGAAGTTATAAGAACCCCGAAGAGATGAAGTCTTTAAAAACCCAAAACTATTTCATCAATCATTTTCAAGTTTTACATCACTGCACATATATATATATACGTGTATATATGTATATACATATATACATACATATACATATATATGTATATATATATATGTATATACATGTATGTATGTATATATATATATGTATATATATGTGTGTATATATATACATATACATATATGTGAACATATATATATGTATATACATGTATATGTGTGTATATCAATATATGTATATATATATATATGTATATATATATTTATATATATATATATATAAATATATTTATATGTATAAATATATTTATTTATATAAATACATAATTTAAAAACCAGTTCACTGAATTTATCTTCATCATTGAGTCACCTTAATGCGAGAAAGAACTGGATTTATTTTGGGACACGCACGTAGTATATTCCGACACTAGGGGGCGCTATATCGCTAAATGTTTTCGGCCCATAGTTTTTTCAACTGATGGTCCGATTTAGTCCAAATTCGGTGAAGATGAATCGACTCAAGGATGTTTAAGGAGTATCTGTCATATTTACCCAAATAGTTCAGATTTTACAGATTTTACATTTCGTTTGAGGAGTTCAATCAGGGGGATTGATGGTACAACGCAGGGGATTGGGGGTTCTTCCTGGGATACACCCTGCCTCGGACGACATTGAGGCCTTTTATATGTCATATGAGAATATATTTGTGTATTTGTATTTGTTTACATCCTTCTTTATTCAACTCTTAAGAGGCGTGAGAAGAAATAAACCTCCGTCGAGGAAAAGCGCCGCACAGCTTGTCTCCTTTGTCTTTTTCTGCTGTCATGGAGAAGAAGAGGATGACGAGGTTCACCTGGAGATGAGGGTCACTCGGACGCGCTGGAGCTGTCAAACAAACATCAACACCTTCAATAAACACCAGATCAATAATCAAAGTCCTTTCATGTTTGTTTACAGGATGGAGGCTGTGAAGAAGCTCATTATAGTTGATATTAAAAACAAATCTTTTATTCTTATTCATATTTTACCCAGAAATTCTCCTTCTGGTCGTTTGACCTTCTTCAAACTCTCCGAGTCTCCAACCGCCAAACATTCTTTCTGTTCTACCGCGACACGTCTGGCGGCTCCGCCGGATCGGAACCCCTCCTGCGACGCCGTGGTCCAGTTCCTCCGTCACATAAAAAGACCAGCGATCCTTTTTCCGGCACGTTTGCCGCATTCCATCAGCCGCGCTCACCTACACTGTAAAAACATTCTGTATGATTTAACGGTAAGATACTGGCAGCTAAGGGTGCCGGAATTTTACTGTAAAATATTCAGTGAGCATATAGAACACATTAAAGTAAAATACCATGAATGAAAAAAATATTATATATATATATATATATATATATATATAACGTTTACAGGAAAATTATTACATGAAACGGTAAATTACTATAAATTCAAACGGATACATAAAATATTACACAGTATAATAGTATAATACATAAATATTATGTATTCTATCTACACTGATACATAGATAAATACACGCAGACGTGGTTTCCAGAATTTGCCATAAAAGATATGGTGACCATGTAGAACACATAACAGTAAAATACCGTGAAAAAAAACCCTGTTTGATAATAGTAATAATAATACATTTAATTTATAACGCACTTTACATTTGGATCAAATCTCAAAGTGCTACAAAGTAAAAGCAGCATCAATAAAAAAATAAAATAATAACTATATAAAAGCCTGACCAAAAAGCAGCAATGTTAATTAAAGTTATCGGTTCTGCTAAAAAGGAAAGTTTTAAGTCCTTTTTTAAATGTGTCAGTCGTCTGTGGAGCCCTCAGATGGTCAGGGAGGGCATTCCACAGACGAGGGGCAGCAGAACAGAAGGCCCGATCACCCGTGGTGCTGAGCTTAGTCCGGGGAAGGAGGAGGCGGTATGAGTGGGTAGAACGGAGGGATCGTTTAAAGGGCATCAAATAAAATAACGGTAAATTACAATAAATTCAGACGGATATATAAATGATAATATAAACGATAATAAACTCAGGCACAGTTTTAACATCCTGTCTCTGTACACTGAAGGAATTTTACGTACTGTAAAAATACAATAAAAAAAAAAGTTTCAAATGGCAACAGTAAGAGACGATAAAATTATATTTAAAGTCGGAATATGTCGAAAAAATTAATATTACAGTGAAGGAGAACAATTACAGCAAATAAATGTGACGAGCCAATGATGAATATTACAGTATAATTTGTCTAAACTGTATATTTAGCTGGAATACATTAAAATGTACAGTAAAAAAAAATGAAAAAAACTTTCCCTTCATTTCCACAGAAACGAGACACAAGAAATATTGTGTAATTTTGTGTCCTTGTAAAGATGTTTACAGTATATACGTTTGGGTTTTTTTAACGGTAATTTACCATAACGTCTTGTACTGGTCTTTTCTTACGGTGAAATTCTGGCGACAGTATTTTACTGTAAATTATATGTGTTGTTGTTTTTTACAGTGAACAGCTGATTCTGTCTGACTGTCCTGCTGTGACGCATTCACAGACTCCATTCATGTGTATCTGCAAAAATGTCAGTCAGAACAATGCTGTCAGAACCCATCGGGAGCGTCGGGACCCGATGGGTTCTGGACGGACGTCCAGCTGAGATGGGAGGGAAGGGAAGACTGGAGGGAGGCTGAGGGAGGCCACCTGAGGAGGTTCTGATTCTTCATGAAAGAGAAAGTTGTGGAGCAGATGGTGGGAAGAAGTCCAGACGGTCCGTGCAGGAGTAGAACCTGCTTTCTGTCAACTCTCCGCTCAGAACTAATGGGTTTATAATCTGTGTGAGAACCTCCAGCGTCATCCCCGGTTGGCACCTCGAGGCCATATTTCACTCCACTTGTGTTCCTGACAGTCTGCGTCGCGTTCTAATCTGGATTAGTCCGGAACGGTCATTACTCAGAACACTTTTCTCTTCAACGCCTGCTGTGTGTGAAAGTTCTGCCCCTGCTTGGCCCGTTTAACTACCGCTGTCAAACAGCTGATCGGCTGCAGCTGCAACGGGAAAAATAACTGCTGCGTCGTGTAATATTACAAACACTCTTCCCTCCATTGTTGTTGGCAGCATCCTTCCATCGATCTGTCACGATGACCTTCAAGGACAGAGGTCATCGTTTGGATCCGGCCGAACTCTTCCTCACCCTGCAGTGAGGTCATGGAATGACTCCCTGACATCCTTCATGTTAGTGCGATCATTCCCAAACTATTTCCAATTGTGGGTCACATGGATCTTAGTGCGAGGAACAACTGGATTCATTTTGGGAAAGGCTAGTTGCATATTCTTGCCACTAGGGGGAGATTTTCCCCAAAAAGTTTTCAGGCTATAATTTCTCAACTGTTGGACTGATTTAGTCCAAATCTGCTGCGTAATAATCGATTTGAGGAGATCTAATTTGTAAATATCGTATTTTGCTGTAATAGTTCATTTTTTTAGTCACCAGGGGTAGCAATTTATTCAAATTTTTTTTTTTTTTTTTACGAAGAACTACGTTTCCGGACATAATTCAAGAACTATTTAAAGGATAAAAAATTTCATGGATCATTTTCAAATTTTGTATCTACATCGAATTTAGTACCAGGAAGAACTGGATCGATTTTGGAACTGGTCGGTTGTGTAATTCCGATACTATCGGGAGCTTTACCCCGAAAAGTGGTAAATGGACGAGATCTATCTTGTAAATATTTTACTGTTTATATTTTAAACACTTTTTTTGTGTTTAAAAAGATTTTTTATAAAAAAAAAAAAAGATTTTCCTCAATGCAGGGGATTGGGGACTTTTAGGGAACATGCCCTTCCTAACAGAGACGACAGTGTAAGAATCCCAGCAACATCATTATTAAGCTCAAATATTCTCCATAATGAGTCGGAGTTGGACGAGTCACGCATTTAAATAAAGCCGTGTAACTCATCTCCTTCTACTTCAAACAGAAAACCTTTCACCTCTCGGTGAATTTAAAGTTCCTCCAGAAATAACGACACAATTTGAATAACCTGCGTAAAATGAGATACAAAAAATGTCTCTATCCACGATCAGTCATTCAGATTATTCACAAAACTCTAACCTTTTATTCAAGTAACTTCATTAAAAGAAATATTCCTTTCTTAATATAAAACAAATTTTTATATGAAACGTATAGTATTTGGAGTATTTGCAGGTTTCTAGGGTTCGCTTGCTAGTAATTGTTATTTCAATACTGACTTTTGAGAAAAGTGACCTACAGAGAGGAAATTCGCTCATTTATTATTCAAACAATGAACCAAAAATAAAAATATGTAATAAAAGAGTTAAGAGTTTGATGGCAAAAGAAAGTTTTTCTTTCTTTAAAAACAATGGTGTGGGGAGTATAAGGTAAATAAAAAACCGATACAACGTATCAACTATGATCCCAAAAACATCATACATATATTATTATCGTAAATTTACGACTTTATTCTCGTGAAATTACGAGAATATTCGTGTAAAATTCTGAATTTATTCTTGTAAAATACCGGCTTTATTCTCGTAAAATTCTGACTTCTCTTACATTGACTTTCCCTAAAACGAACCTGTTCAGAGAAGAAATTCACTCATTTATTTTTTATGTGATGTCAAAAAAAAGAAAGTCAAACAATGAACCGAAAACATAAATATGTAATAAAATAAATTCAGAGTT
Source organism: Lophius piscatorius (assembly GCA_009660295.1). NCBI lineage: Eukaryota > Metazoa > Chordata > Actinopteri > Lophiiformes > Lophiidae > Lophius > Lophius piscatorius. Next base: position 6,117 of record VRLP01008314.1, read on the forward strand.
AAGAGTTTAATGGCTAAAGAATGATTTTGTTTCTTTAAAAAAACATGGTGTGGGGAGTATAATGTAAATAAAAACCAATACAACGTATCAAACATCATACATATATTATTATCGTAAATTTACGACTTTATTCTCGTAATATTACGAGTTTATTCGTGTAAAATTCTGAATTTATTCTTGCAAAATACTGGCTTTATTTTCATTAAATTCAGACTTTATTCTTGTAAAATTCCGATTTCATTCTTGTAAAATTCCGACTTTATTATCGCAAAATATCAGCTTTATTCTCACTAAATTCAGACTTTATTCTGACTTTATATTCATTAAATTCAGACTTTATTCTCATTGAATTCGGACTTTATTCTTGCAAAATACCGACTTTATTCTCACTAAATTCAGACTTTATTCTGACTTTATATTCATTAAATTCAGACTTTATTCTTGTAAAATTTCGACTTCATTCTTGTAAAATTCCGACTTTAATATCGCAAAATACCGGCTTTAGTCTCGTTAAATTCAGACTTTATTCTCATAAAATTCAGACTTTATTCTCATAAAATTCAGACTTTATTCTCATAAAATTCTGACTTTGCCTTTCTCTTACACCGACTTTCCCTAAAACAAACCTGTTCATTTATTTTTAATGCGATGTCGAAAAACATAAAGTTAAAACATGTATCAAACGTACCAAATATCATATAAAAAAAAAAAACCCTCATCAATTCAAATTTGTTTTAAGAATTTAATTTAACAGACGTTCAAATAACGCCTCCAGTGAAACAAAAAGAAAAACAAAGAAGAATTTTCTGTCAATCTTTCCCGCTTCAAGCTTCAAAGGGTTCAAGAGACCCCTGTGGGTCCGAGGGTCTGACATCGGCTCGTCTCGTCTGTCTGCTGTCACTTAGAGGAAAGGAAACAAGAGAGATCATCTGAGACGGGGCAGAAAAACACATTTCAGGTGTCAGGCTCACCGGAACCCAGGAAGACCTTTTATTCTCGCCGTCTCACTCTGTAAGAGCAGAAAATCGAAAAATTGTAGCCGGGGAACTGAGCGCCGTTCAGAAAAAAAACCCATTCCCTCCTTCCTAACGACAGCCGAGTTTATTCACAGAGGCTTTCATTAATGTGGGTTTATTGATTCAGCGCTGAAACCTGCAACAGAAGGAATCCTCCGTGTCGGTGCAGAATCATCTGATTCAGAGAAGTAAAACTCTCACGGGAGGAAAAAACATGACGGCTGACAGCAAAAATACATCAACATCGAGTTAAACGCCCGATAAAAAAGATGTTTTTATCGTAAGTCTGAGATATCGGACAGAACGCACCGAAGAGAAAATAAAAATTCAGACGAACCCATCCTTTATTCAACTAATATTTTCCTTCTCTGTATGGATTTATTATAATACTTCTATATTCACTCAACTGCTGAAGTTTTATAGATTATAAGCGAGTTTGTTTGTTTGTTTATTAAGATTCTTCCTTACACGGTTTATAAAATCTGAAAATGATCCCCGGAATGGTTTTTGAGTTATCGCGCTAACACAAGGGATCACAAGGGGTGGCGGCGGCGGCCGATGACGATTCCATGACATCGCCGACTTTTGAGGAATATAATAACAAAAACTGAAGGACAATAAATAAATCCGCTCCACCTGAATTCATACAACAACAGTCTTACCGAAAAATGTTACCATGTAATTTACCACAGTATGAACGTATATCATATATATATATTTTTTTTTTAATGAGATTCTACACAAACATGTTCTAAATCTAGAATCTGTTTATCACAGGATTTCTCATTATCTGTAAAAATTCCCCAAAGTTTGGCTTCTTTTCTCGGATTTATTTGCACCTCTTGATTTTTTTTTAAGATCAAGCCTTGGATTTGAACACGAAGATCGGTTGCGATCCAATTACTGCACCGGATTCTTTAAACCCAGTCATAATAACTTCATTACTCTTAATCTAGTCTAAAAAACAATTTTAACTCCAGATCTAGATTTCTATCTCATTTTAGTAATTGTTTTTCCTGCTAAGTATATGAAGGAGTCATCCGCATACATAGATATACTCGCCATTTTTTTCTTTTTTTTTTTTTTTTGCAATAAAGGAAGAGTATTTGTGAAAATAGTGAACAGAAGAGGACCGAGACTACTTCCTTGAGGCGTTCCCAAATTTCACTTAAGATTAACAGACATTAAAATACACCACTTATTTATTTATTTATTAAATTCAAAACATCAAAGCAAGACATGAAAAGGAAATTCTAAGGAAATTTAGAAAGAAAATTTTTAATTCACCCGTCTGGTGGGAAACCAGTGACTTATTATGAACAAAATAATGTCTAAAGTGAAGAAATTATACAATTTCATAACATTTTATCCATAATCGCGACGGCTTAAAACTCACTGGATGTTTTTTCTCCGCTGCTTCGTGACGCCGTTTAAGAATCTTCCATCAACATTCCATTTTTTTGACTAAATCTGATTAAGGGACGTTTAATCCGAAGCAGCGATACAGTTTGAATCTATAAACGACGTATTCGTAATAATACGCTAGCGCGTCGTTCTTTTTCCGACATCATGACTCAGCGCTGTCAATCATTAACGTCGGATCAGCAGCTCAAACATAAAGTCAATATTTATATCTTTAAGAAATGGAAATGGATTTTTTAACATTTCATTCGTTTTTAAAACGTTTCTCGAACGTCCAGTTTGAACGAGTGAAGCTTTATTTTACCGCTGAGGAGAGGAAGGACGATGTTTTTGGGTTTTCCCCCCATCATCGTTTGGCAATCTCAATCTCTCCGGAGCCCACGGCTGAATATCGCAGTTATTCCCTGAACTTCTTTACATCGTCTGTTTTCAATAATGTTTTCAGCCGAGTGTCACCTGATCAGAGACAAACAGTTCATCAGTGTCCGATTCATCAACTGTCCACATCATCATCATCATCATCCCCATCTCTACAGAGGATTGGGTCCAAAAACACAGTAATATGGCAAGAAACCGTCACACCAGCAGCACCCTGGGGTCCGGACATAAAGCACAGTTTCTGGTGAAGGCCTTTTCCCGGCCGGAACCGCTCTTCACATTGGGAGATCCTCCGACACAACGGCACCAGAAACTGGTCAACATCGTCCACGGAAGACCAGAATCACCAGTGGAAGACAGCTGACGGTGGTCCTGACCATGTGACTCAGGCCCGTCCACAAGATCTTTTAGTGAAACACCATCTCAAGGGAGGGTCCTCCGAGTAGGACGGGATTGGTGACCACAGAGGAGGCCATCCATTGGTTGGGACATGTTCTGCTCAACTCATCGTCCAGGACTATTGGGTCAAACGTTGGGGCTCATTCAGCATCGTTGGCGTGTAGAATACGGGGGTCCAAAGAGCAAGTCTTGGAAAACCGTAGGACAATCAGGGGGTTTTGTGACATGTCGGACATTTTGGTCGGCCGACTCAGGCTTTAGCAGAATAGAAGATTGGCCATGACCCGATCGCCACTGTCTTTTCTCAGTGCGAAGAGTTACCATGACGACATGGGGCTACATGTGGCTAACAAAAAACAAGTGGTCAAAAAGTAGGAAGTGCAGTTTGTGGCAGGTAGCAAATGAACAGCAAGGAAAAATCTTAGCTGTCAGAGCGGTGCTCGCTATTAAGTTAATACCATATACAGTCAAACGTAGCTAGCTTACCCAGTGGACTAGCCGTAGCGTCCACTGCTTCCTAGTCACCTACGAGTCCAGATAGCCGGCGCTTTTTTTTAAAGAGGTATCGGCAAGCAGGATGACAAAAATGATCAAAATAGCCGGTTTCTGTGTTGTTAGCATTTTGCTAGCAAACAAACTTCTTTTAGCCTCGAAGATTAAACGCAGCGTAACTCTGGCGTTTAACCCCGGAACAGCCGCAGAAGGAGACAGGCGGAGAACCCCAACCATCGCCTCAAGTACCAGACGTCTACCTTTTGTAGTAAAATGATTTTTTAAATGATTTTTTAAATAAAGCATCAAAAAGAATCTTACAAACACAATGCAGTACCACAGAGTGTCCACAGGGGGACACGTGCCACCGTTCCAGAAAAGATTCTAGAAAAAAGTAACAGTTAAAATAGTGCCTGGCGGATTTTCACGCGCTTCATTTGTCCATCACGAGCGCCTGAGTGTTCGGATGACTTCACCTCTCTGAGGGTTTGATACAGCGCCGCACTACAAAACATTTTGGGCCGGGATAAACGGGAGAATCCTGACGGCCCACTCCGTCCCAGCTAGAGGAATGTTGGAGCGCAGACTGAGCTCCTGCCAAACGGCACTCAACCACTTGGCGGCATGATGGGTTGCTGAAACCTCCTCCAGAGGTCATCAAGTAGGGAATGAGCAGCTCCAGCCGATCACGCACCCACTCCATCATTTCTGAGGGGGCAGGAATGCAGAATGGAACCAGGCCCACCCTGAGGTCGGACTTCCTGTTGGTCTCTGAGACCGCGGAGAACATCCTGATGATGGAGCTGACCCAGCAGCAGATGGAGGAGGTCCGTGAGAGGAGGAGAAGGCCAAGAATGAAAAGCTGGATGGTCTCATGCATGACTAGAAGGTAATCTTCAGACCGATGGAGATACACTATTAAAAAAAACCCGTATAATTAACGGTAAAATACTAGCAGCTCCGGTTTCCAGAATTTGGGGGTAAAAATATATTTTGACCATTTAGAACACGTTACAGTAAAATACCGTGGAAAAAAAAAACTCCAATCTGTTTACACGGACTAAATTAAACAGTAAATTATAGTAAATTCAGATACTTAAATATTAATATTTATGACATAATAAATACTTAATAAACTCAGGCATATTTTTTTGGGTTCTGTATTCTGCTCAGAGCTGATCCTTGATGCAGTCCCACCTCCACCTTAAACCCATCCGTCCCTCCTACTACAAACCTATAAAACAATCGTGGCCGTCTTGATCTCCTCGTATAAATTCAAATCTCCATCAATAAAATGCAGCTGTGTTCGTTGTCTGTAGTTCTTTTGTTGCAGGAACTAAAGCTGGACGGGTTCTGCACCAAAAACCCGTCACAATGTCTCTCGTCCCTGGACAGAACCCTCCTCCACCCTTTAAGATGGTTTCTGACCGTAGGTGCAGGAATGTTTGGGTTGTTTAAACCCCTCAGTCAGCTGTGAGTGACGGGTTTCGGACCGGCGGGCAGACGGAGGCGGGTGTAGGTCCTGGACTGGACCGGCTGGATGCGGTCTGTGGTGGTGAACCAGGTCCTGCCAAATCCTCCAGTAATGATTCCGGAGTCGGTTCCGTTGGTTCCCGCTCCGGCTGAACTCTCCCTCAGATCGGCGCTCCTCTGCGACGTCGTGTTATTGGACGTAGAGCCGCACATTTTAGATCGGATCCCCAGAACCCTCGGTACCGTAATCACGTCTGATCGGATCTTACGGTTCTGATTGATTCTGTTGGCAGGTGAGAAAGATTCACCCTCGCAGATTTCAACTAATATGTGCCTGAAATACAGAGAAATAAAAAAAACTTTATACTTTTATAATACTTAAACTAAACTACTGTATATAATCTTATATGGTAATATTTACTCTATTGTAGTACTTTATAGTGTGTTATACTTTAATATATTATATTATACTAGAATGTGTTATACTTTAATATATTATATTATACTAGAATGTGTTATACTTTAATATATTATATTATACCATATTATATTATATTATATTATAATATCAAATAATATAATATTATATAATATTACATTATATTATATTATATTATATTACACTATATTCAATTATATTATATTAAGTTATATTATTTATACTGTATTATATTATATAACTATGTAAAATAATATTAAATTGTATTATATTAACTTATATGAATTATACTTTATTAAACTATATTATACTATATTAAATAATATTATACTGTATTTTATGATATATTATTCTGTATAATAAAATATTACACTATATAGATTAAGTTAAATTATATTATATTATGTTATATTACATTATATTACATTATATTATATGATATTTTACCATCAGGACGGATAAATGATGTTTTATTCAACATATAACAGAAAGTTTTCAATAAAATGGAAAAGTTTCGGGTCTGTGTTTTTGTATGTTTTTGTATGTTTTCGTATGTTTTTGTATGTTTTTGTATGTTTTTGTATGTTTTCGTATGTTTTTTTATGTTTTTGTGTGTTTTTGTATGTTTTTGTATGTTTTTGTATGTTTTTGTATGTTTTTGTATGTTTTTGTATTTTTCTCCTTTAGAGGTTTTGACCGTATCAGAAGTTCAGATTCTGGCCATGAATACTGAAGATGAAGAGAACCTCAGAGAGAACCAGTCAGAACCGGTGGATTCTTCTGAGCCCGAGGTTTTTCCCCGCTGCAGGTTTCATCTACAAAATAGCTGCAGGACGCGTTTCCCTTAGTGGGTCGGCGCCAAACCCAGTTTAATACTGCGGGTCATTATTACATATATCATTCTGAACTAAAATCAAATCAGGCCGAGGCCCGGGTGGAACCGGGAGGTTTATCTGAAGCGGGTCGGCGAGGTCTTCGTCTGCGGTTTCTATCAGCCTTTTTCAAAATCCAGCGGGAGATCCAGAAAAACCTGCCAGAACTCATTTAGCCGGCGCTGAGCTCGACCCACACGGCCCGCTTTCAAGCCCGGCTCCCCGGCATCCCGCCTAAACCATCAGGATTAAAGACGTCGAGATCAAAAAATGGTAAATCCTGAATGCGACGTCAAACCAGGCAATCAAGATGATGAAGATGATGGTCGTCTCCTTCAAAGACTCTGGGGTGGAGTGTGAGAAGAGGAAGGAGAGATTAAAGGAGGTCTGTGAGGAGGTCGGCCTTTAGGAACCTTTGATGTAGCGCTCATCAAAGGAAAGAAACGCTTTGATCTAAAACAAAATCTGTGAAATTTGGTTTCAGTTTCTCTCCGATTAGATTTCAGATTCAAAATAAGAATAAAAATAGAATTTATACAAATTAAAATTCACAGTTTTATTATTTAAAACTATTTCTTTCACTTTAAAAACACTTTATATTTAAGATTGTATCCAAGTTTACTTTGGACTTTGGAATAAACCCAGAGAATTAATGAAAAATACTTAAATATATATTTATATATATTTAAGTATTTAATATAATATATATATTTATATTTCCTAAAAGAAATGAAAATGTTTCTCAAGTCAACTTTTAATGATCTTCACTATAAAATGATTCATTTAACTTTAATCAAGATATTGTCTTCAGTATGTCGCCAAAATGTGACATCCATCCATCTATCCATCCATCCATCCAACCATCCATCCTTACATCCATCCAACCCTCCATCCATCCAACCATCCATCCAACCCTCCATCCAACCCTCCATCCATCCATCCATCCATCCATCCAACCTTACATCCTTACATCCATCCAACCCTCCATCCATCCAACCATCCATCCATCCATCCATCAATCCATCCAATCCATCCATCCATCCAACCCTCCATCCATCCATCCAATCCTCCATCCATCCATCCATCCATCCATCCAACCAATCCTCCATCCATCCATCCACCCATCCAACTCTCCATCCATCTAACCCTCCATCCATCCATCCATCTATCCACCCATCCATCCATCCATCCATGCATCCAACCATCCGTATCATCCAACATTTTTGTACATGGTAACTGTATTTTAGGGTAAATTCTACCGGTTATTCTTGACACTTTGATACTTTGATACTTTGATACTTTGATACTTTGATACTTTGATAGTTTGATACTTTGATACTTTGATAGTTTGACAGTTTTATTGTTTCTTCACAGAAACATCCATGAAGTCCTTCCTGATGCTCCCATCCAGAACTTCCTCTCTCTGGTTCTGGTTCTTCTGGGCTTCACCGTTCTTTGGTAAAATCCAGCTTTGGTCGGTTGAAGCTCTTTGGACATGTGACCCGTCATTGTCACCCCTCAGCGCCGCGGTTCTGGTCCAACCACAGACCAGCAGCTGCTGAATGAAGGATCAGCCCTGGGGCCAGCTCTGAGTACTGGCACCGACCCGGGTCCACAGTTCAGCAGATTTTAATCCTTTAATTTCCCTTCTTGTATGAAGATGATGAAAGACAGATCTTCAGCACAAACACACTTAATAACATGTATCAGTAGTACACACACACACACACACACACACACACACACACACACACACACACACAAACATACACACACATACACACACACACACACACACACGCACACACAGATACACACACACACACATATACAAACACACACACAAATACACACACACACACACGCACACACAGATACACACACACACACATATACAAACACACACACAAATACACACACACACACATACGTACACAACCTCACACACACATACACATTATTCACACACATATACTCTCACACACACACATTAAAACACACCTACACATTCTCACATACACACTCACACACACATACAAACATACGCACACACAGATACACACACACACACATTAAAACACACCTACACATTCACACAGAAGATGCGGCTCCATATACAAACACATCTTAGATTATTTCCCACCGTTCGGACATTTTCAAAGAATACACATCTATAAATATATATAAATATATAAGTTACATTACCAGCCCATGAAACAAGTGGAGCTCCGCCCCTTTCTTACATACTGGTCTATTTGTTCATGGCGGTCTGGATAACAATCGCCCACAGAATGACAGAGAACAGAAACAGGCCGACATCCCATAATGATTTTAATTATTTAGCCGTCTGGCAGAAACTAAAACACTGAACCGTTTTTTTTTACTTCTGCTCCGTTTTAAATTCATGTCGCCTACGGGGCAAAAAAAAAAGTGATTCCAGCAGCGAGACCCAGATTCTGGTCGCGGCTTTGATCCCCGAGCTTCAGCTTCATCATCTGGAGTGTTTGTCGTATTTAAGTGTCTAAACTTACCGTGAAGCCGAACTCATTTGAGTGTTTGTCTGAAAAACAGACGTGAACATTGTGTTTAGAAAAATCTCTTTTTTATTCTCTTAGACAAAAATCTGTTTCCTGGTCTTCATATATTGTCCAACAAACTCTTGGAGAGCGAGATGAAGCCTGAGGAATGGAGGAGAGAGTGTTCCGTTGTTGATTACCAAGAACGAGGTTGACGTTCAGAGCCGCAGAAGCTCCAGAGGTATGAAGCTGATGATCCACAGGATGAAGATCTTGGATCTTGGAAGATCTTGATGACGGAGGTGAACGTTTATGAGCATCAGGAGAGTTTCAGGCCAAGAACGAGAACCACAGATGAAATGTTTGCTCTGAGAGTGATGATGGAGAAGAACAGAGAAGGTCAGAAGGAGCTGATGGGGAAGAACAGAGAAGGTCAGAAGGAGCTGCATCGATTCTTCTGGATTCAGAGGAAGAGTAGGACAGAGTGGCGAGGGAGGAATTGTGGGATTGCATGAGGAAGTCTGGAGTGACATGAAGAATGTTGGAGTGCTCCAGGATATGTTTGAGAGCAGCAGGACATGGTGAGGTGTGCAGTAGGAGAGATGGATGGGTTCAAGGTGGAGGTGGGACTGCATCAAGGATGGGCTCTGAGCCCCTTCTTGTTTGCTATGGTGATGGACAGACTGACAGATGAGGTCAGACAGGAGTCTCCATGGACTATGATGTTGGTGGAGGACATTATGATCTCCCGTGAGAACAGGGAACAGGTGGAGGAGAAGCTGGAGAGGTGGAGGTATGTGCTGGAGAGAAGAGGAAGGAAGACAGAATACATGTGTGTGAATGAAAGGGAGGCAGGAAGAACGGTGAGGATGAGGGAGTAGAGGTGAAGAAGATGCTGGAGTTTAAGGACTTGGGCTCAACTGTTCAGAACAACGGGGAGTTTGGAGAAGAGATGAAGAAGCGATTGCAGGCAGGGTGGAGTGTGAGGAGAAGAGTGTGAGGAGTTATCTGTGACAGAATAGGAGCAGCAGGAGTGAAGGGAAAGGTTTCCAAGATGGAGGTGAGAGCAGCTCTGCTGGATGGTTTAGAGACGGTGGTTCTGACCAGAAGACAGGAGGCAGAGATGAAGATGTTCAGATGTTCTCTGGGAGTGAGGAAGAAGGACAGGATTAGAAAGGAGACATCAGAGGGACAGTCCAGGTTAGACGTCCTGGAGACAAAGTCAGAGAGAGGAAGGTCCAGCAGATTGTTCTTCATTCAGATGTGGTTGGGGATTCTGTAGTTCCTGAGGTTCTGCTGTGGGTCCACTTCACTCGTCTACCAGCTGGTTTCTCTGAGAAGAACCTGCTGCAGGAGACACTTACTTTTTCTCAGGTGTCTGACTCACCTGTGGGCAGGAAGTACCTTAACGATGAAGTCATTATTCGTGCTCTTATTTAAGCTAAAATGTTTTACATCAGATCCATTAACGTCTGCGGTCCGGTCTGGTCCGGTCCGGTCCAGCCGCCGCGAGAATTATTAGTCGGCGTAACGACAGACGGAGTTAAAGAAAGTTAAACGACGTTCCCGTTTATTCATGCCCTAAAAAGAGAAAGTGGAAGTTTGAAGGAAGGAATGATTTTCCTTTCTCCTAATCTTTCCTGGGTTCTGGCTGAAACGGTGATCGGGTTATTGAGCCGCCGCCGGGCCAGAACTTAAATGAAAAATATCAGTGCTGAAAGAATCCAGCCCAAAGCATAAACACGCCGGGGTTTGTTTAAAACCGACCGAAACATCAGGAGGCTGTGAAAATATTTCTTTGCTGAGAATTTCTCTTGTCTGTCATCCATTTTTTATTTTTATTTTTTTAAATCAAATTCATCTGTTTGTGTTTTTTCTTCTTTTTCTGCCGATAATAAAATCCATGTGTGTCATTTTACTTTCCCCCACTGTCACGATCATCTCATATGAATAAAGTATTTACAACACAATAAAAATCATCTCTTATTTCCAGCTCACACACACACACACACACACACGCACACACACACACACACACACACACACACACACACACACACACACACACACACACACACACACACACACACACACACACACACACACACACACACACACACAC
>VRLP01008315.1:0-17241 GCA_009660295.1 Lophius piscatorius
CACACACACACACACACACACACACACACACACACACACACACACACACACACACACACACACACACACACACACACACACACACACACACACACACACACACGTCGTGGTCGTGGTTTGATATTGTAACCGGTTTAATCTCAGATTCCAAAGCGAGTCTTTACATCCTTCTAACTGTGACTCTTTACAACAACATAAATACTGTCCCGGGGGAAAAGTCCAAAAGAATCACTTTGTCCTCCAGTCTCTTTCTGTAAACATCGAAAAATGCAAATCAAGTCTCTTCAGTTCTGGACAAGACAACAACATCAAAGAACATCAACAGCTTCATCGGCCGCCGCGCCAGTCCCTCGCGGGCCCAGAGTCTTTCTCCTTTCCGTCACTTTCTCTTCGATAATCCGTTTACCGCCGGACGGAAGGTGGATGGTTCTAGATCCAGATCCAGGAGGTCCATCAGAAGAGGCTGGTCAGGGTGGTCTGCGAGGGGCTCCGGCACTCGTGGAGGTCCATGGCCCCTGGCACCGAGCTGAGCACGGAGGTGACGGTGGGCATGGTGGGGTTGGTTAAGTCTGTCAGGGTGGTGGGGGTGCTGGAGGGACTCATGGAGGCGTTGGAGATCTCCGAGGCCGGTCCCGACGGCGTCCCCCCCTGCAGCGTGGAACCGTCGGAGGTCTTGTCCACCCCGGTGCTCTCCTGCCGCAGGAGGTTCCTCCGGAACTTGGCCCGAGCGTTCTGGAACCAAACCTGGAGAAAGAAGCAAAAATAAATCCTCTGAGTCAGAACCAGTTAGTAGATCTGGATCACAGGTGAGCCGCCACAACATTATGACCACTGACAGGTGAACTGAATGACATGAATGATGCGGTTCCCACGGTAACCCGGACAGGAAGTGAACATATTGAAGTCGCTGCGGTGCTACTGAAAGATCCTACAATGGACCCGTCAGCATCAGAACCTGACCACAGCGCAATGGAGAAAGGAGGTCCGATGTGATGGATCAGGTTCTCCTCTACATCAAGTGGACCATATCGCAAGAATTCACCAGATCTCAAGAAGTCTGATTCATGGAGGTTCCACCTCACAACCACAGCAGAACCTTTGGAGGTCTGGAAAGTTCTACACAATATCTGACAGGTGGTCATAATATTATGGCGGATCTCTGGTCTCTCTAACATCTGTATTTTGATCCGCTGGTACCTTCAGAGGAGAACCAGGAAGTGGTTTGGGGAAGGAGGTCCACTTCCATCTTATGCTACGATAACTGCTAGACCCGTCATGACCCCACCCACCAGCCCACCAGAACCGACCCACTCATGATCCAGAGAACGTGAGCCGAGGAAGTCCAGATCTTTCCTATATTTCTCCTCCATCACAAAAACACACTGGACCTGCCCGTCACACGACCGTCAACGTTAGCAGTTAGCTGGTGGACGTAGCATCGAACGCGTATTTAGCTACGATGGAGTCGGACCATCTTCTCAGGAGCTGGTGGAAACCAAACCAGAACCACAAACACAGAGTTGGACCTGCAGAGACTCAACTTCTAAAGAATGCTAACATTCATGCTATCTGTTAGCAGTGGTTGCTAACTCGTTAGCCACGCCACTCATTCTTCTGGATCTCCTGCCTTTTAATGTCCAGACGGATATCATGATGAAGACTTCTGTGCCGGTTTGCTCTCTTCCTCTCTGAAGACACGCTCCTCGTCTTCAGACCGTCTTGGATGCTGAGATACGTCTCAGTGAACTCGACGGTCCCGTTTGGAAACATCTGCCTTCACGTTTGTTTGTGCGTCACCTTCCTCTTCTTCATCAAACAGGACCGGAAGGAAATTCTACCGCTTCATATTTACAGGAACCAAACAGGTCCAGATGATCCGATTCTCTGACTGTTGGTTCTGTTTCGTCTCCGTCCCCTGAAGCCGGTTCTGCTCACGCCGTTGGATTCACCTGATTAAATCCTAGAAAGTATTTCTTCTGGGTCACATGGTTCTCCTTCAGCGCCACCTGATCCTCCCGGGATCCTTTTACTGCAGTTGGACCGACCCGTTTCAATAAAGTTGGACGGATTCCAGTTGATTCAACACTAATGTATGAAGTTGGGCCTGATCCAAATCACTGAGCTGAAAGAACCCTAAAATATGATACCGACCCGACCCAACCCGACCCGGCTTTATCGAGTTTCAGCGCCATGCTGACTGAACAGAAACACATTCAGAGTCGAATGGAATCAGACGTTCTGATGAACGTCTGATTCCATCATCATCATCTGATGATGATGATGATGAGAGATGAACGTCTTCCACCACGTGTCACAGGAAACACATAACATCCACTTCCTGTTTGTTATTTTTTACGATTGACGCATTTCCTCTTTCATGGATTGTTTTCTCAGGTAGCGCTGACTGAGCGCGCTCCAGATGCATTCTGGTCCGACTCACCGAGGAGACGCCGGTACTTTAGGCGGCGTTCTTCTCCCTGACTTTAAAAACTCTTCATCAACTTATGAACCTTTAAAATATAAAACTGGAAACATATTCCTACATAAACGCGGCGGAGCGGCGTGGAGGTGTGGCCCGCTGGAAAACACGGGATGGATCGTTCGGGCTGGAACCATGAGATAAAGTAGATGAATGTAACGTAGATGGAGGCGGAGCTAACGCAGTGAAGCCCCCCGTCATTGTCTCCTTCTGCGTGGAGATGAAACGTTTCTGTTATTATTGAGGCTCCTCCTCCTCCTCCTCCTCCACCTGATGTTGACGAGCGTTTAGCTGTGGCGGGTGGAGGTGATGATTTGCTGTGGAGTTGATGTAACGGCGGCGGAGGGGGGGGAGGAGCCATGGGAAACGAGAACAACAGGCCTGAACGCTCCGGCGCATCAAACAAAACGAGGCCTTTGTTTTTCGGCGGCGTTAATTAAAGCGGCGGGGGGATTTCTTTCCTTCCGTCTCCCACCGGAGGAAAAATTAGACTCCGGGTTTTTATTCCGGTTCTGCTGCCGCTCAGTCGTCTGGAGTCAGAACCGCTCCGTTCTGTCCCGTTTACTTTTCTGTTACTTCATTTTCTCCTGCTCAGTTTACTTTGATGTTTCCGCAGGAACATCAAAGTCTCCGTTCTCAGGTTTCATGCTTTTATTTTGGAAGGAAGTAAGAAAACAAAGAAACTTTTCCGTTTTTTTTTTTTTTTTTTTTTTTTTGCTCCTGAAACTTTTCTTCCGTCTTTAAACCTAAAACTTTTAAACTTTTAACACTTTGACTTTTATTATGTCGTTAATTTACTGACCTCATTAACATAATCCATGCTTTTATTCTGAAATCTCCCAGAATACTCAGAGAACTCTAAGTCTGTCCGTTTTATTTAAAATCCGGTTTCCGTTGTTTTGTTCCTGCGTCCTTCATTAATAATAATTAATAATATTAATAAATGAATATTTGATGTTTATTATATGACATTTATTGAATAAAAGTATAAAATAATATGAATATATGACATTTATTGAATAAAAGTATAAAATAATATGAATATATGACATTTATTGAATAAAAGTATAAAATAATATGAATATATGACATTTGTGTCCTTTTATTCAGCTAATACTGTTTAGAATGTTCAAATGCATCTAAGTCAACGTTATTGTTTTTAAAACATGTTCATTAAAATAATCCAAATAATAAAAAACGAAATGTTTGTTTTTTAAATCAAATAGATTGAAAATAAAATAAATGAAAATGAATTTAATGATGAAGGATATTTCATTTATGTCCTTTTAGTTTTGTGTTTTCGTCTAATACTGAACAAAATGTTAAAAATCATCGTCAAGAAAAAAAAGAAATAAAAGGATTCTTTTAATATTTAATACATGGATTTTTTTTAAAGTACTTTTGTCATTTAAAAAACAAGTAATTATGTAAACGAGCTGATTTTTTTAATCCACTTTGTTTGGATAGAAAATAACGTTTTTTTTGTGTTCGTGTAAATAAAGTTTTTTTTGGCTTCTTTCAGGAAAACGGGTCGAATTCCTTCCCGCCTCCTTCAAAGTAAAACTCGGGTGTCATCTGCAAAGAAGCTCTGCTCTCACCTGTAGGACCCGTTTGGTGAGGCCCGTCTTCTGGGCCAGCTGCTTGAGGTCCTTGGCGTCTGGGTTGTGGTTGATGGCGAAGTAGGACTTCATGGTTCTGAGCTGGTGGTGCTTGAAGGACGTCCTCATGCGCTTGGTCTTCTGACTGGAGCTGTACTGCGAGTCCCGGTCCATGGACTCGCCGTCGTTCTCGTTACAGCTCAGCGCTGAGGTCCAGCAGGGAAAAAGAGGAGAGGAGGCGGTTAGTTAGTCCGACCCGGTTCTCCTGCTCCTGATTGGTCCATTGGTTCTCTTATCTCTCAGGTCCTAAAACTTCTCATGACCTTATTTATTTTTCTCTTATTTGTTTTTTGTATCTTTTATTTTTAGCATTTTTATTTATTATTTATTTTTCTCTTATTTGTTTTTAATCATTTGAATTTATTTATTATTTATTGTTCTCTTATTTGTTTTCTGTATTTAATAACTTTTTCAATTAATACATTTTTTGCATTCTTTGACTTTTATATATTTTTAAGAATTTTGTTTTATTCATTTTTTTATTCTTTGTTGTAAATAATTTGTACTTTTTATTGGACTTTTCACGATATGAATTCCGGTTTTCCAGACGAGCGATGACATCATGAAGGACCGGCAGGAAGTTCAACGACTGAACTCAAGATGCAGTCGGGTTCACCAGAACCGATGGAGTTATTCTGGTTCTGGTGCTCTTCGGGGGTTCTATGGATTTGGCGCTGACTGATTCTGCTGAGGCGACATAATTCTTTTAAGTCGGACCGACACGCTAAAGAACGTTGGATCCATTCCACCGGTTCTGAGAACCGTGACAGACTCTACACTGTTCAGGTCCAGAAGAAGGAAGGAATACAGTTCACATCAACGGCTTTCAGTCATCAGAACCTCTATCAGAACCTCTATCAGAACCTCTATCAGAACTTCTACTGATGTTAAGTTCCAAAAAAAAAAAAAAAGTTTATTTATCTTTAACTCTTTTCTATTTTCTCATTTTTCTTTTTCATCAAAATTGACTTTTTCTCTCGAATCTTTTATGAAGTAACGAGTCACAATAAATATAACCAGGAGTTTATAGGTTGGTGTAAAGTTATAAAACGTTACACTGTTAAACTTGATAATCTGTTATATATATGCCATAATATAACCTTATATTATATATATTATATATATATAATATATATAATATATATATATAATATATATAATATATATAATATATATATATTATATATATAATATATATAATATATATAATATATATATATATATTATATATATTATATATATTATATATATATAATTATATATATATATTATATATATTATATATATTATATATATTATATAAGTTTATCGCACATCCAGGAGATTTTCTCCTGAAGATAAAACAGATTATTTTTTTTTTTTTCTTTGTTAAACTAAGTTTGAATGGATTTTTAAAAAAACAAAAAAACACGAGACAAAGATTTAAAACAAGATAAGAATAAAATAATAAAACATTTAAAAAGTGGATAAATTCCGTTTTTTAAGCTTCTTTTCTTCTTCTATTGTTCGGGCACTCTTCATCCTCTTCCTCCTTTGACAGCTTTGAGTACGGCGTAAAAAGTGTTTCTGCAGACGTCGTTAATAACAACAAACGCGTCACGTCTCTCAAAAGTAACTTTTTACAGATTACTTTTTTAATGCGTTGAAGAAAAATCTATTAAAAGTTGCAGGAGAGCCTCTGGAGGAGCCCCTCAGGAGGAGCCCCTCAGGAGGAGCCCCTCAGGAGGAGCAGGGCGGCCCCTCAGGAGGAGCAGGGCGGCCCCTCAGGAGGCGCGGGGCGGCCCCTCAGAGGGCCCCCAGCCGCCTCTTTGAAACGTCCAGCAGCAGAAAAGTTCATGCGGATATAAAGCTGGCAGTTTTCAGAGTTTTCTTTGTATTTCCGGTTGGATCATCCTGATCCGAGGTGACACCACCTGACAGCTGCTTCCTGCCTGTCTGTCCAAGGAGGAGGAGGAGGAGGAGGAGGTGCTAGCCGGGCTTCAGCAAACACACAACAACAACAACAACACACATGCGTTTTTCTCCAGCCTGCAGAAAAGCTGGCAGCAGTCGGAGTGTCGCTGCACGTGTCACACTTCCTGTCCCACACCAGAACATCTTCAGAGTGAATGAGCTGCAGAACCAGAACCAGAACCAGAACCGGTCCGTCCGCAGCTCCGGCGCCTCAGACCTGCAGCCTGATCCAGGTCACCTCGCACGTCACGTGCTCAGGTTCTCCTCCGTGCGGTTTCCCGCGGCAGGCAGAAGAGGGCGCCTCCGCCTCCGCAGCTCCTCCCCCCACCTCCAGCCAACAAGTTCTCCTTTTACTCCCTTTAAAGGCCGAATGTTTGCTTCCATACATAATATTATTACTATTCCAGCCTCGTGTTTGTGTTTGGAGCTCTGCTATCATAAAATCCACTCATGCAGGGAAAATAAAAGTCTCAGGCTCTTTCAAAATAAAAGATTGACCTTTTTTCTGCACCTTTTAAATCTTTGCTTTAGAAAAACTTTAGATTTTATGAACCAATCTAGTTCATCAGAATCGTCATTATCGGAACCCGAGCCTTTAATTCTTTACAAAATCAGACTTTTTATTCTGTTTCCCAACATGAAATAAAAGCAGAATGTTTGTTTTTTATGCCTGAATGTGAAAAACTACATTTGTAACCTCTTATATTAGTTTTCACAGGTTTTCATGATCTTCACTCATGCAGAGAAAATAAAAGTCTTCAATGCTCCTCCTTTCAAAATAAAAGACACTTGTTTTGACAGTTTTCACTTCCTGTTTCTGTTTCTGCGACTAACTTTAGATTTTAGTAACATTAAATTCATCAGGATCTTAATTATCTAGAATCAAAGCATTAAACGAATTCACTTCCTGTTCCCTTCAAAACAAAATGAAGCCAGAATGTTTTCTTTCCACACATCAATTAAAAATAAAGTGTTTTTTTTTAAACCCTGATGATTTTCTTGTTGTCAAGAATTTAATCTCCAAAATAAACAAGAACCTTAAACTCCTCAAACGCTTTTCCCCTTCAGAATAAAACGTTTGTGACGTTTAAACTCCTAAAGTATTAAAATGAAAGAATAAAATCCGCCGTAAGAAAAGTTCTGCTGCTCTCTCTTCAAATCTGACCCGGTACCGGAGTCAGAGAGCGTGTGTGTGTGTGTGTGTGTGTGTTTGTGTGCGCGTGTGTGCGTGTGCGTGTGTGTGTCTGTGTGCGTGTGTGTGTAAACGTCTATGGAGCCTGACAAGTGGAAAAGGACGAAAGCAAAAGCCGGAACATGCAGGGGTTTTTTGGAGGGGGGGGGTCCATAAACAGACCGGAGAAAATATTTAAATCTATTAAAAAGTGTTCGATTCTTTAGAATATTATTTCCTTCTTTTGTTTTTTATCCCTAACGTTTATGTTCAGAATAAAATAAATTAAATCCTGAATATGGAGCTTAAAGGAATAACTTCCTAACTTTATTCACTTTATTCACTTTCAGGCTTTAACTTCAGGTCAGAATTATATTTTCATTTAAAAAGCGTTTTTTCATGATAAAATGAAGAATTGATTCATTTTGCTTTAAATCCCGTCAGTTTATTTATATATTTATATTATATTATTATATATACCGTATTATATTATAGGTTACAATTATATTTCTATTCTTTTTGCACGTTTTTGTTGCTAATAACATTAAAACTAAATGTTTGACACTCGGCCTGAACGACGTCATTCTTTAAATAAAGATTATGTTTAATTACGTCACTGATCGTGTGAATAATCTGTGGGAAGGTTATTTCGTTTTTTTTCTTCTTTATGACATAAAAAAACATCTTTGTCTGAATAAATGATTCTACATGTCAAAGTTTAACAAACGAAATATTTAAACTCCGCTCGGAATTATATTTTCATTTAAAAGAGTTTTTGTCCGTTATAAAATTAAGAGTTGATTTATTTTGGCTTAAATCACTTCAGTTTATTTATCTATAATTTGTGAGAGTATCATTTTATTCTTTTTAAAGGTTTTTGTACACAGAGGATGGAATAAAGAATGATTTACGTGACGTCATTATGAATAACGTTAAAACTGTAACTTTATTAATATTTAACTCAAGTAAGAATTTTATCTATTTTCCCTGGTTTTGAGTCATAATGAGGTTTTTGAAAATAGGAACATTGTTCTAAAATAAAACACTTTATTGCAGGATTCAGATTGAAGGTTAAAACTTTATTGATTCTCTTTGAAGAATGTTTTTCAACTTTTCTGCAGAATAATTGTTTTTTCTCCTAAATGAAATAATAAATAGTTTAAAATGATCCTAAATGAATCATGTAAAAACTCCTGAGCGGAAACGAATGACTGAGTGAATGTTTCCGTGAAGGGTTTGGAGAGTGAGAGGATGACTCCGGTGGTTTGAAGAAGAACGGATTTTGTTTTTAGATTTCTTCTCTTTAATGTTTCCTACCGTGAGAATAAAACCCACAGCAGATGAAAACGCTGTTCTGTGTTTTTGTTCTGACCTTCGAAGTTTCTTGTTTTTGACTTCTGGTTAAATGAAATGTTTCACATCCGGTCTCCGGTCTCCGCTCTCCGGTCCTTACCTGCGTTATAAGCCGCCAGCTCGGCTCCGGGTCCGGGACTTTTCCTCTTCCTGGGCCGGCCCTTCTGCACCGAGCCCACGCCGTTGAAGTAGGATAGTCCGAGCGTGTTGGCCGGGCCCAGGCCTTTGTGCGCGACCACGTCCGCGTGCGTAAAGTGATTCTGATATTCTCCCTGGATGAGAGTCTCAAAGTGCAGCCGACAGTACACCAGACTGTCCTTCATGCCAAAGTGGTCCCCGGTGGTCAGCATCTTGCTGCAGGTGGTGCACGTGAAGCAGTTCAGGTGGTAGACCAGGTCCCGCGCGCGCATCACCATCTCCGAGGCGGAGATGCCCAGATGGCAGCGCGCGCACCTCTGCACCGAAAATCTTCTGCGGACAACACAAAACACTGAATCAGGGTCTGGATCCGAACCCGAGCCCGGAACCCTCCTCCGGGTCACGGTCCCGAACGTAAGAACCACATCCTCTGACGGGCGGGCCGGAACCAGAAACCTAAAACCTGGATTTGTGTTCGGACCGAAGAGAAACCGGTTTAAGGAGAATTTAATTATTTACTAATGGAATTAATTCACTCAAAATCCAAAGTTACCCAAAATCCTCCCTGTGAGCAGCGGGAGGGGGGAGGGGGGGGGGGGTGATGGGGTCAGAGCCCCCTCCTCCTCCTCCTCCTCCCCCCACAGCTGCTACCTAAAAGTAGAACCGGTTCCAGCGACACCTTCATCTTTCCTTAATTATCTCCTTCTTTCTGTTTCTCCTCTCCTAATATTATTATTCTTTCTTTCTTTCTTTACTTCCTGTCAGTCTGTTTTTATACCATTCATATTTATTTATTTGTTTCTGTTCTTTCTTTCTTTCTTTAATACCTTCATAATAACTTTTATTTCTTTATCTTTCTCGCGTTAATTCTTTCTTTACTTCCTGTCTTTTTTTTTATATATCATTCATATTTATTTATTTATTTGTTTCATTCTTAGTTTCTTTTCTTTCTTTCTATGTTTCCGTCAGTCTTTCATTCATTCTTTCTCTCTTTTTCTTTACTTTCTTTCGTTCTTTCTTTAATCCACCCGCTCAGTATTTATTTTTTATACCATTCATATTGATTTCTTTCTTTCATTCCTAGTTTTTCTTTTCTTCCTTTAATTCTTTCTCTGTTTCTTCTGTACTAGTATAGTTTATAATATAGTAATAATGATGATATGATACTTTCTTTTCTTTCTCTCTCATCTCTATATTCTAACTTCCTGTTTGTTTTTTCTTACTATCATATTAATCACTTTGTTTGTTTCCTTCCCTTCGTGCCTCCTTTCCTTATCCACGTCCTTCTGCGAGGCATCAGTAATAATCCGTGTTCTGTTCGGAACCGGACTTTATTCTATTGTGGTACTACACGACTCAGACTCGGGGTTCATCTCGGGCTCGTGACCCCCGCCCCGCCCCCTCACCTGTAGTAATCCTCCTTGCAGTAGATGCTGCCGTCTTTGCTGAAGCAGGTGAGTTCAGACTCCAGGTTGAGTTTACACTCGCAGCACTTCAGACAGCGCATGTGCCACTGTTTGTCCACGGCCAGCAGGTAGTACCGGTCCGAGATCTTCCTGCCGCAGCCCGCGCACAGAGCCACGCGCTCGCCGCTCGCGCACGGCAGGGACTGGATGCGGGAGAGAAGAGAGAATCCTGATCAATAAACCCTCACCGGGAAATAAACCCGGGGAAATATTCTCGACATGGAAAGAGGAGGAGGAGGAGGAGGAAGGTCCGAGTCACGCGCGCGAGGATTTAGGATTTAATTTCCGTGGAAAAGTGCAGGAATGTCAAAATACGTGGAATCAAACTTCAAACGAACATTTGAACCGTTATAAACTAATACTAATACTAACTAATGAACGATTTCCGGTGTAATTAAATGTAAATGTTTTCTTCAGACATTTACATGAAAAGAATGAAAAACATCTTTTATCTACATTTAAAAGAATAATCCCTTAAATAAAAGAAAGAAAAAGGATTTAAAGAAACTTGAATGATTCAAAGGGTTTTTCTTTTATTTACATCATTTCAAAATGTTGGTGTTAAACAATAATTAGTATAATAATACAAGCTAGAAGAAACATTAAAGGTTTATAAGAAAGGATTTGTGTTTTTCTTTTAAAGCTTAAAAAAAATGATATATTTTTTTATTTTCACGCTATAGAATTTATAATTTATAATAATTGAAGAGATGCGTTTGTATTAATTATAATGTAAATTATAAGAGAATAACGAAGCGGGTAAGAATAAAAACTGTGTTTGGTTTCGTTTATTGTCGCGTGCCTTAAACGCACCGTTTTAAGAAATAAACCGGATCTTGGCGGTAAAATAAATTATTTTATTTTTAATTTTCTCCTCTTTCCTTCATTTTCTTGTTTTATTTTAAGTTTCTGTTGGTCCAATAAAACCAGGATTAAAGCCGCAGAAGAGCGTTAGTGGCTTTTATTCCGCCTGTTTTTCATGTGAGGTCATTAAACACACCTTTTTAAGAAAATACATTTAATCCATAAAATAAATGAAATAATTCACGACAGTTCGGAATAAATAATGGGCTCGCTTTTAGAGGTTCTGGCGGTCCGGTGACACCGAAAAAGGCGGATTGGAAGCTGTGGCGCGTGTTTGGGGGGAAGTTTTCCAGCCTGTGAGGCGTTTAAAGACCAGCGGATAATATTTCACGAGCCGTTTTCTCCATCCCGCGTCTCCTACCGTCTCCGTTTCTCCCATATCGATGGCGGAGCTGATGGCCGCCGTCTCGCTCTTTACTCTCCGGTCCATTTCTTCCACCACGCCGTGCACGTCGCCCCCGGGGAGGCCGTGGAAGAGCATCGTCGCGGCGGAGGGGAGGATACTGTAGCTGTTCTCTTCGGGTCTGCAGGCCAAGATGTCCATCAGAGCCGGGGACCGAGACGGGCCGGTCCAAAGTCTCCTGTCTTGGTTCTGACAAGTGGGAAATCCAGATCGGGCCGGCAGAAGTGTGAGGGAGAAATCGGACACGTGTTCTCCACACTCTCACGCGCTCATCTGCCAACGGAAGCCGTCGGTCCAATCTGTGCGGAGCTCCTTCTTCAGAAGCTGATTTATTTTATCTGTCTGTCGGTCACAATTACTCTGTTTACCTTCCGCCCCGGCAGAAGGCGGGGGTTCCTCCGCGGGGGAACCTCTCACGGTACCGGGCAGGAGGAGGAGGAGGAGGAGGAGAAGGAGAAGAAGAAGAAAAATCTGGAGTTGGATCTTCTGGCAGTTCCGAAGAATCCTGGAAAGCTCAGGGCGTGAGGAAGGTTCTCCTCTTCCTCCTGGTTCTGGAGTCCAGCCGATGGGTTCACGGAGCTCGCAGAGGAGGATTCGGAACCAAAACTTGTTTATAGAATCCCGCCGGTGGTTCTGGAGACGCGTCTTCCTCTCGGGGTCTGGTGATAGGAGCGTGTTCGCTGGCCCCCCAAAACCGCCGATCCTCCTTCTTAGGTCCCGGTTGGACCCTCCGCTCCTTATCTACGGGGCCCTGTTGCGTCACCACGCACCGATTCTCTCCATTGGCTGCTGCGCGTCACGGAACTCTCCGGCCGGTGTCGGAGAGGCGGCGGCAGCACCTTTACCTCCGTGATCCACCGAGCCTCTGCGCGTCAGACCGGAGCTCCGTTTTTTAAAAAGTGAGAGGAGTGGAGTTGGAGCGCGTGCGTGCGCGCGCGCGCGCGCGCCCCGGAGCTCAGCTGGGACCCGGACGCGCAGAGCTCAGACTCTCCAGGGGAGAACCGAGCCCGAACCGAGCCCACACGCCTTCATTGTCGTTTCTTATCTTTTATTATAACATTTATTCTATTTCTATGATTTTAAATAAACTGACTTACATTTAGTTCTTTTTTATTTTTCATTTACATTTGTGAGATTTTCTTTTGTTCACGGAACTTTTCTTTAAACCGTTGAAGTGAAACGAACCCATGAAGAAGAAGAAGAAGAAGAAGAAGAAGAACTTCTGTCACCGGTTGATGATGGGTCGGAACACAGAGCGCAGAAAAGATCCAGAACCTTTTCTACCAGAACAAAGTCAGTCAAAACCTTTAATTCAAGAACTAAAACCGTTTCCAGGAAACAAAAACCGACATGATAATAAAACAACTACTTATAACTTATAATAACTATCCCATAAAAAGAAAGAATAAAAGGAAGAATTCAAACATGATAGAATAAATAATAGTCATAAATAATAAGTAAATATGAAGCAGCTTCTCCTTCTGGGTCCAAAAACAACAAAGTATATCAAATATACAAATACAGCTGACAACAGGAAATGACGTCACAACCGCCGTCGTCTTCTGATCGGCCTTTAATCAACATTTATCTCATGATGTTTGTGTTTCATTTCTACTTTTTACCACTTATGGCTCATTTTAATCCAATTACTTCCTCCACGCCCTGAACGCCCCTCTGACATGTGACGTCAGGTGACGTCATCACGAGCTCCTGCTCGGTTTCCACCTCTGGGGCCCAAACTTACTGCTTCAATCAGAAAAATCACCTAACTTAAGTTAAGTCAAGGAAAGTTAACGTAACGCTTGGTTTAATGAGTTTATTAAGATTCTAAAGGACTAACGACTAAACCAACGAGTTATATTTACCTGACTTCACTTAACTTTCTTCTACGCGACATCATCGGGGAAAACTTCACTCAAAACTGCGACGATTAATATGAAATCATCACGTATGACGTCATTTTAATAACCGTGTGTCACATTCTTTAACAGTGCGCTCGTTATCAAAAGGTTATTTTTATATTCTCACTCATTCCAGTTTTTGTGGCTGTAATTTGGTTTTATGAACGATAAACTCTTTAATTATACTGTAAAAAAAAAGAAGATATTGGGTTTACGGTAAAATACAGTGACAAAAATAAAATTACTGTAAATTATTATGAATTAAAACTTTTCAAAACCTGGAAATAAACAGTATTTCCTAATTATACAATATTAAAAAGAAATTTGCTGTAAAAACGAAGGAATATGCTGCCGTGTTTTTTTCCCCTTTATACTTACATTACACTGTAAAAACTGTCAAGAGGACCGTTAACAAATAAAAATAAAGGAAACACTTGAGGATACGGCGGATTACCGTAAATCAAGACACAGCGCCTAAACATTATTTGTTATTATTAAAATATGTGGAAAAGACAGAATTATAACGTGAAAAGTTAACGGAGAAAATACTTTAACATTACAAGAAATCATTACCGTGAAATTAACGGTATTATTCAAACTACAAACCGGTTTGTACGTTGAATTTACCGGAGAAAAACTTTTCCATTTATCGAGATTATACTTTCATTTCTACGGAACTAGAATAATAAAAGTTTAATTTTGTGAAATATTGTTGATTCAAGGTTTAAAAAAGTCAGAATTTACTGTTAATTTACGGAATGCCCTACCGTAAAAAAACCACGATAGACACAGTTTAAGTACATCATACTTGTACTTGTCTTATCTTATTTGATTCTATGAGTTGTTGAAACAAGTTTTAAGTTGAAGTCACACTTTGGGTTGATCTATTTTTCCTCTATACCCTGAACGCATCACTACGGGTTATTGTCAGATGACGTCACCATTGAGCAATTAGAGTTAACTAGCTACTAACTATTTAACCTTTAACTGCTAAACTGATTATGTTTGAGTGTCTCTGTACATTTATCCGTTCATTATTCCGACACACCCCGAACGCCTCTCCATCTGTTAATGCGATGTGACGTCATTGGTGGGCTCCAGCCTCGTTTCCACCACAGGTGTTTGTCGGGGGTCTAATCTGACACTTACTGTGTTTTCTGTGATGGATAAATGAAATAAAACTAGAAATATTCAAAGACACTTTTATTTAGAAGGCTGATCTGAATAAAACTGTAAACAGGTGAACAAAGAAAGAAAGTTATTTACAGTAATCTAAAGTAAACAAACGCAATTTTCCATTTATTCCCTCCATCCCTTGAAGGCCTCTCCGTCAGTTAGTGTGATCTGACGTCATCTAAGAGCTCCAGTCTCGAGCTCCCACTAATTAGCTCTCTGCTCTTAATTGGGGAAGGGGCGTGTCTTCGTGACTAGTGAACTGGAGGAGGGGTTTGATGCGCGCGGGGGGCTGAAGGTGAAAATGACACGTTGTCACGTCACTGCGTGGCTTTCCCCCATTTTTTTATTTCCCGTTAAGTGAAGTGGAATGAAACAATATTAAAGGAATAATCGGGATTCTCATTCCTTTGTTCCCCCCCCTCCCCCCCCCCTATGCGTAAAAGCGCGCGTTTAAAGGCCATTGTGCATTTTTACAGCACAAATATGATGTTAAGCTCCTAAATCTTCATGCAAATCCGGCTCCTCTGTAATTCCCTTAATTGAAAACATGCATATTTATCATCGGCGGGTTTATACATTAAACATGGCGCGCGCGTGTCCGCGGGGCGTGGGTGAAATATAATATTAGGTGTAAAGATTTAAGGGAGAAATATTAGTTGGCGGTTTGTTTTTCTCTCGGCATTAAAAGCTGCAAACGTGGGCTGTATGTTTGTATTATGGGATGTTGAAGTGGGAAACACACACACACACACACACACACACACACACACACACACACAATAAGATCATTAACGGCAGCGTCACGTGACCGACGGGTCTAATATTTAATCCACGCGTGCTTCTTTTATTTATTAATGTAAAAAAAAAGAATAAAGGTAATAGTGAATTAATCACCGACACCCCCTGCTAGGCGACCCCCCTCCCTCTCGTGCACACGCGCGTGCACGCGTGCTTTTCCCATTTTTTTTTTCTCTTTGGACGTGGGGGCAGGAGACTCGAATCTTCACAGCGAGGAAAGATACGAGGGAAGGAATCAGAAGGGAAAGTGATCACCAGCAGAACTCAGCCTCTGCTGCTGGAGACTCAGGATCCACATCCGGTCTCTTCCGCGGGAAAAACAGCCTCCGTTTATTATCCTGAGGAGAAATAAAAGACGGTGACTCTTCCTCCTCCGGTATTATTCAGCTGGAGATGAAGAATAAAATAGAACAACAGATTCTGAAGATGTGCTTCAACATTAAAGACCAAAATGACGTCATAAGTTGTAGAATGTTTGATTTGAACAACATGATGTCATTAAATCAGTTTATATTTCACTGTAAAAAAGAAACATGAAACAAAACATTCTGACTATTTCCTGTTTATAATGAAAAATACAAAAGTTAAATAATAAAAACATAATGAAAATAATTTTTTAAAAATTAAAATGTGGGAATGACGAGATTAATGAAAGATTATTATTATTATTATGACTTTAAATTATAATAATATATTTAAAAATATCCTCTCTTTGCATTTCACTGAAAAAAACGGAAGCGGAACAAAAAAACAAAAAAATCGAATTATTTTTTGTAAAAATATTTAAATAATAAAAAGAATAAAATATATTAATAATAATTATGATGAATCAAAAATAAAAATAAAGGATTGGTTTTATTTTGTAAGAAGTGGCTCCATAATGTTTAAATTAAAAGATATAACATGATTAAATGTGTCAGAAATGATGTGATGACATCATAGGATGTTAAAATCCTTTTAACGATACTTTTATTAATATCTGCTTTATTTTTGAATAAATATTTGATTTTGGATTAATTGAAGACATGGAATAAACTCTAAATGTTGCATGACGTCATAACTCAGTAAAAATAAAATATCTGTACTGTAAGATGATTAGAAGGACATAAACACAAATAATAATTATAATTTTATATTAAAATAAAATAAAGTTTCCTCCCTGTAAAATGTGTCAAATATTGATTTTAATACATTTGTTTTGACTGGATGTAATAAAACATCATCAAAACAGAATAAAGTAATTAAAGCTTTGATGAAACCCGCTGGTTCTGAGAACCGAGCCTCCAGGTCCGGTTCAGTCCAAACCAAAAGGATCTTTAAAAACTCAGCCGTCACTGTCAGACTTTACTTTTATCTCCTTCTACGTCAAACATCTGAAAAGAGGTTTTTAATGAACTTCTAAAGGTGATGATTCTAAAAATGATATTCTATTTATTTATTATTAAAAATATGATTTTAGACTCTTAAAGTTTAACAACAAGTTTAGAGTTTATCTAATCCTGAACACTGTCAAGGAGGAGTGTGTGTGTGTGTGTGTATGTGTTTGTTTATATGTGTGTTTGTGTGTGTGTGTGTGTGTTTGTGAGCGTGTGTGTTTGTGTGTGTGTGTGTGTGTGTGTGTGTTTGTGTGTATGTGTGTATGTGTGTTTGTGTGTGTGTGTGTGTGTTTGTGGTGTGTGTGTGTGTATGTGTGTGTTTGTGGTGTGTGTGTGTGTGTGTTTGTGTGTGTATGTGTTTGTACATGTATGTGTGTGTGTGTGTGTTTGTGAGTTTGTTTATATGTGTGTTTGTGTGTGTGTGTGTGTGTTTGTGGTGTGTGTGTGTGTATGTGTGTGTTTGTGGTGTGTGTGTGTGTGTGTTTGTGTGTGTATGTGTTTGTAC
>VRLP01008316.1:0-17237 GCA_009660295.1 Lophius piscatorius
GGTGCAGACACGAATGTCCCGCCTTCCAACGAGTAGATTTACGATTCACGTAAGTTAGAAAATAAGGTCGGCGAAAGGTCGTTACTAATTCTTTTGTCAACTCAAAATTCTCCATGTTGGTCTTGATCAGAAATTGTTGTTCGCACAACATTTGAAAAAAGTAGATATTTGCCTCAGCGGTCTAAAGGTAACTATTTGCTTATTGCGTGCAGAGATGGCATCACTTCCTGTTAGACAGTGGCTAACGTTTAAAATCTTCATAAACATATCCCAAGACAACAAATGTCTGATGTGAAATTAAACTCACTGAGTGAAAATAACCGAGTTATGAAAAGATAAAATTGGTGACAGACTGTTTCACTGTGTGAACCTGGACTGTTTCACTGTATGAACCTGGACTGTTTCACTGTATGAACCTGGACTGTTTCACTGTGTGAACCTGGACTGTTTCACTGTGTGAACCTGGACTGTTTCACTGTGTGAACCTGGACTGTTTCACTGTATGATCCTGGACTATTTCACTGTATGAACCCGGACTTTTTCACTGTGTGAACCTGGACTGTTTCACTGTATGAACCTGGACTGTTTCACTGTATGATCCTGGACTGTTTCACTGTATGAACCTGGACTATTTCACTTTGTGACTAAATTTCATTCTTCTGTTATAAAAAGACAACCGTTGACCTCTGACCTCTGAAATGACCAGACTGCAGTTCCCGTCTTCGTCGTAGTCAATCTGAAAGTGTCGGGTCTCTTTGATGGGTTGATCGTCTTTGTACCAAACCACCTCTGGATCGGGGTAACCTGGAGACACACACGCCGACAGGCGCCATTATC
Source organism: Lophius piscatorius (assembly GCA_009660295.1). Lineage (NCBI taxonomy): Eukaryota > Metazoa > Chordata > Actinopteri > Lophiiformes > Lophiidae > Lophius > Lophius piscatorius. The sequence continues at coordinate 838 of VRLP01008316.1, forward strand.
ATCATTTCAGCGATTCTTTCAATGATCAGATGAGGAACGAAGAGAAGGAGATGGCGGCGAGAGGACGGACCTTCAATCTTGCAGTCGAAGCGGGCGGCGCTGCCCTCCACCACCTCCACATCTTTAATGACGGTGCTGAACGACGGCTTACACTCCGTCTTCTGCTCGTACTCCAAACACTCCAGGAACTGGTTATCCTCTGGACACACAATGAAGGCAGGGACGTAAACTAATGACTCATTTAACGACGTTCCTCCACTTTAACGACTCAGCGTTCTTAGCTCGTCAGGACTAAAACATCATCCTTCCATCCAACATCTTTCTGCTTTGTACCTTCAGTAGGCGAGCCCTTCTTGGCGCTGACTCCGGCCATCATGGCCATGGACGACAGTCTGCTGATGGCTCGCACAGCGTGACCCGTTTTCTACCACAGAAGAAGAAACAGTCATGTGCTGTGAGCTGTGATGGACAACACGTTAATTCGAACTATCTTATTTATTCACCTCTTGTGTTTTCAGCTGGAAGTAGAATATGCTGAGTCATGATCTAAATATGCTAAGTTATGGTGTTAATATTCTGTCATGTAATTATGCTGAGTCATGGTGAAAAATGTACTATGTCGTGGAGCAAATAACCTGAATAATGATGAAAATATGATGTGTCATAATGTAACTGTGCTGAGTCATGGTGCCAATATGCTTTATCGTGTGATTTTGCTGAGTCATGGTGTAAATAACCTGATTAATGATGTAAATATGATGTGTCAAAATGTAAATATGTTGAGTCATGGTGTAAACATGCTGTGTCATGTAATTATGCCGAGTCATGGTGAAAAATGTACTATGTCGTGGAGCAAATAACCTGAATAATGATGTAAATATGTTGAGTCATTGTGTAAATATTCTGAGTGATGATGAAGATATGATGTGCCACGGTGCAAATATGATGAGCTGAGGTGAAAATATGCTTAGTCATGATGTAAATATGCCGTCTCATGGTGTCAATACGACGATTCATGGGGTAGATAAGACGATTCATGTTTACCTGCCATTTCCTCCTGAGGATGTACTTCTTCATCCTCTCCTTGGAGAGCTTCTTGGCCTTCATGGTGTTGGTATCCTGCTTCAGCCAGGTGTGCTCATAACACCGGGCACAGGTGAGCCGTGACCTGAGAAGCAGACCAAAGTAACTGAGTACATTTGTTTGAGTACTAGACAAACAGGTGGCGGGTGTTTTTCTTACTTCATGTCCTTCTTCAGCAGGTTGTCGATGAAGTCCTTGGCGTTCTCTGAGATTTCATCGAAGGCCTCGTCTTCAAAATCCCAGGAGGCCGAAGTGACGTTTGACAGTGTCTCGTTGTCGTTGTCGCCCATGAAAGGAGACAAACCACTTAACCTGGGACCAAAACAAAAACACACCGAGCTGGGTCAAAGGTCAAAAAGCGGACGTCGATGCTAACATGTAAGCAACTACTAAAAATAACTTACTTCAGAATAAAGTACATCAGTTTTCAGAAAATCAGAAATGACAAATGCCCTTCATTGTCATTGTATATCAAATACAACAAAGCTGTAGTTACAACATTCTTAAGATAAAAACACAAAATACTAAAATACAAACTAGCAAAAACATGCTAAAAAACACAAACGCAGTCAAAGCACATTTTAAATTACTATGCTACCATGCTATGTCTTCACCGTGACGTATTTCGCTTCGTTTAGCGCCGTGATCGCTTTAGGGATAAAAAGCTGTTTTTAAGTCTCCCTAGTTCTTGTTTTCGGACACCTGTGGCGTCTACCTGAGGGCAACAGTTCGAAGAATTTGCATTTGCAATCCACAAGAAAAGCACAAGCCTCTGCTCCCACATGTTGCTCTTTTTTGAGGAGCCTCGGGAAAGCGAGGCGAATACAGTAATGGGCTCGATACGCCGCCCTGGTGGGGAGCCGCTGCCGAGTGTGAGGGTGGAGAAAAGGTGGTGTCCTAGCTTGACTTTTTGGGGCCCGGTTGTTAAGGAAGACCACCATCCAACAGCACATGTGAGAAGAGAGGCCAAGGACAGACAGATCCCCGATGAGGGTGTCTCTGCTAGCGAGACCTCCATGTTGGTGGGTGTGGAGATGCTGGCCTTGTGGTTCCTGATGTTCTTCATCCCCTGCCAAGAACGCCTTGGGTCAATGTCCTTGAAGTGGTCCACAACTCTCCTTTTATAGCCCCCTTTCTGTGCCTCCCCGATTCCCTTTTTTCAGGTCAGCTCTAGCTGCACCGTACTGGGTTCTGTCCGCAGACCTAAAAGCCGTGTACCGGGACTTGAGGAGTATTTGGACTCCATGGTTCATCCAGGGTTTCTGGTTAGCGTAAACCCTGACTGTTTTTTTTATTCACAGTGACAGTGATGTAAAACAGAACAGTTCGGGTGTCCTCCTCCAGCGGGTGGGCTAGCGCTGTGCTAACGTTAGCATCTGGGGCGATATACTCAACCGTAACAGTCACCACTGTTAGTTCTCTGGGTAAATAAAAGGTTCTACGTATCACTGACCGGGTTTCTACGTCGGGCGAACAGTGACGGTGTATAAAATAAAGTTGCCAAAACTAGCACCGCTAAGGCTCAGCTAACGGAGAAACAAAGAATATGAGAGAAATTAAGAAAAATGAAGTCAAAGTGAGATAAAATGAGCTTAAAGAAGTTTAACTCCTAAGATACAACCTTGGGAGGATGGAACCACTTTAGCTTAGCAAAGCTAGAGCTCACCTAGCGAATAAAGAAAGTCGATTAGCACCGAGTGAGTTGGACAGAAGGAATTTAGTCCAACTGATGCTAAGCTAAGTGATGCTAACGCAGACTCACAGTATGTAACAGATGACGCCTATACTCCACATGTCGGTGGGGTAACTGATGGCTTCGTAGTTGATCACCTCTGGGGCCACAAACTCCGGCGTCCCGAACAGAACCTTCAGAGTTCCTGCGTTTTCTGTTCATGGGCAGAGACAGAAACGATTAGATCGTACCCTGCGAACGATGAAGCTAAGCTTTAGAGGGGCTAAGTTAAGCATTACCCAGGTAAAATCAAGCTTAGCCAAGAGAAGCTAACTGCATCCTGCGAGCATTACCTAGCCGTCGGGCGAGTCCAAAGTCGATGAGTTTGATCTTGCTGCCCGTCTTGTTGACGCACATGATGTTCTCGGGTTTGAGGTCCAGGTGGACGATGCCCTGTTTGTGGATGAAGTTGACGCCGTCGATGATCTGCAGCATGTATTTGATCACCTCCCTCTCCGACAGCTCAAAGTCCTCGTCGATGATCCGCTCAAAGAGCTCTCCGCCCGAGATCCTACGGCGCAAAACAATAAAACATAGATGAAGCTAAAAGAAGCTAAGCTAGCAACGCATGCAAAAGAAAAGGAACCCATACTAGCTTATCAAGCTAAAGCTAACAGAGCAAAATTAAGGCAGAGAGAAACTAGTCTGAGATGGGTAAGCTAACCCCAAGTGGATTGGTGCTATGCTAAAAGAAGCTTAATTAAGAATAAAAAACAAAACTTCTAAGTGATGCTAACCTAAAGGGAAATGAAAAACAACCTGTAATTGTATAGGAAGATGATGTCTTTCAGCTAAGCTAACTAGCAGCTAGCTTTGGCCTCATAGACAGCCATAAGAATGTGAACATCTAGGTTACAAGGAACTAGTCCTTGCCTGCTGGTGCTAGCATGCCAGCCATACATGCTAACTCATTATCGGAAGAATTCCTTAATGTTTAGTCTGCTGCTCTGAGCTCATTAAAACTAGCGATGTATAAATTTGGTCGGAGACTCTTCGCCGTAAGCTCGGTGGCATCAGTCATTACGTACATCTCCAGCACCATGACGATGTCAGACTTGCCCTCGAAGGCGTCGACACACTGGACCAGTTTGGTGTGATGGAGGCTGTTCATGATGCCGATCTCTTGTCGCACGTTCTCCTTCTCTTTGGCCGAGAACGCCTTGATGAACTTCCCCGCCCAAACCTTCTTGGTGGCTTTCTCCACCAGCTTGAAGACCTGACCGAACTTCCCCCTGTAACACCAGACCAACACCTATTTCACTGGGTGAACCTGGACTGTTTCACTGTATGAACCTGGATGTAATAGATTCACATTACTGGAGGTGCATTGTGGGTGAGGTGTCAGTGGGCGGAGCCTTACGTTCCCAGCCTCTCCTCCACGTTGTACAGCTCCTTCACCTTCACGTCTGTTCTGATGGTCACGTCTCTGTAGTCCGGCCCCTTCTCTGAGTCTGACAGGAAGACACAAAGGTCAGAGGTCACCGTTGTGGTCAACTGCTGGGGTAGGAGGTCATGCGATCTTTAGTCATGTGACGTTCATGCAGCGTGGGTTAATGTCAGTAAACAGGCCGGCGTACCTTCGTCCTCCTCCTCGGCCTCGGCCTCCTCCTGGTTCTCTGTCAGACAGCAGAATCAGTGGTTTAGTTCAGTCACATGACCTCAGCTCACCTGGAGGGTTCTGTCTCGTTAAACGTTTGCAGGATTTCACACAAACTACAGGACGGCCACGACCACGACCACGGAGGAACAGACGCAGTGATGTCATTGTTTGGTCACAGCAGCATGGGAACACAGATCCACGGCATCCATCAGTCACATGACTGGAGATCTACGAGTCTGTTACCGTCGGCCATTTTTGGTATTCGACCACCGCCGAGAGAGGCGGCGTGGGTCATGACATCACTACCGTATGTTTATCCTCAATTTCACGACATTGTAAAAGGATTTCGCATCTTTTCTTGAGAATTTTGCAATAATTGTGCAAATTTTTTTGCAGAACTTCATTCAAATTTTCGACTTTTTTTTAACACGTTTTTCATCATTTGTTGAGAAAAATAAATTTGGTTAATTTTCAAATTTCTTGTCATTCATCAATTTGGCTTTATTTTCAATCAAAAAAACTTTTGATTGACGACCGACTGAAAATCTATTTTTGCCAATTCTTTTAAAATAATTTTTCGTAAAATTGTCTTTTTTGGGGAATTTTACAAAATCCGTGTAATTCGCAAATTTTGATTAACTTCGTACGAATTTCGCGGCCTTCGCATTCGTCATTCCTCACAAATTTGTATAATTCTTGTCATGCATGCCATTAATGAACTTTGGCTTCATTTGAGTTATTCTCAGTTCTTTTTTGTTAGTTCTGGGAAAATCTGTGTTATTTGAAATTTCACTCTTTCTCACAAATTTTTTTGTCACTTCTTTCAAATTATTTTAGAATTCTTCATGACTTTTGGATCATACTTGTCATTTGTGTCTTTCAGGTGAATGAAGACATTTAAATTGGGTTCAGAAATGTGCGTTTGGACCAACGTGTGACCCGGGTAAAAGTCAACATCGTTCTGACGGCGAGGAGATAAAGGCTGATTCTTAATTTTTGGTTGAACTGCTCCTTTAAGTCCTTCCTGACGACGACCGCAGCTCCTGGAGGAGGCTGTGATGTCATCGCACACAGAGGAAGAAAACACCCGGACCAGGTGATGATGTCACAGGTTAGATCTACTCACCGTCATCCACCAGTCCAACAGTCACAGGTTCAGATTCGGCGCTGGGCTCCCCGACCCCGTAGATGTTCTCCGCCCGGACACGGAACTTATACTGGTGCTCCGGGAGGAGGTTCTGGAGACGAGTACAGACTTTGTTTAAGAGGTGAATCCTCCCAGACCTTCATCCTGCCGTGGTTCCAGAGGGTCACCTGAACGTTGTAGGAGGTGCTGTTGCAGGACACCAGGTGTTTCCACTGCTGGTCCTCCGAGTCCCAGATCTCCAGGTTGTAGGAGCAAACAGCGCTGCCTCCATCGTAGGTCGGACCGTACCATGACAGAGTCAGACTGGACCGCCGGATGTCTGAGGCTGCAGGGACCTTCGCCGGGGGGTCGGGTTTATCTGAGGAGGAGGAGGAGGAGGATGGACAAAGGTTCCAACATCACCTCATATTTACAGGTGATCCACGATGAAGATGAGGATGACCTCCCATCAGGAGAGTCCTGGACTAGTAATCCGTTAACCTACAGGTCTCGATCCAGGTTCCGTCTGCAGACCGTTAACTACGAGTCGTTCGTTTGCATCGAGTCTCTGGGTTGATATTTGATGGACTGATTGATCGACCGGTAGGTTGGTTGATGGGTCGTTTGGTTTATCTTTGGTTATTTAGTCGGGAAATTAGTTGGCTGTTTTATTAGTATGTTGGTTTGTCGGTTGGATGTTGGTTGGTTGACTGGTTCGTTTGTTGGTTGGTTGGGCAGTCAGTTGGAAACTAACTGATTTCCCGTAAACTCTCTGGAGGGGGCGGGGCCTGAATCCTGTCTTATAATCAAGGTGGTTTTTCTGTTGGGTCGGTCTACAGCACAAATAGAGACCTTTAAAAAAACACTTACACCCTAAACGGAACCTTAAAACACCCTTGAAATAAACTCTGGACTGAATAAAGGAAGATTACAACAATAAAATACATTATAATAAAACATAGAAAAGAATTAAGGACAATAATAAATAAATCGCTCTATTCATACACTTTTTGTCCCGCCCTCTTTCGTGGAGAGGGCGGGTCTTGAGAAACTTGAGGTGGATTTGTGAAACAAGCAAAAAGTAGGAAACAGGGGGTGAACCGTGACTGGTGGTGGGTCATGTGACGTGTCGTACCGACGATGGTGAGGTTGAGGGCGGCCTGTCGGACGCCGAAGCCGTTCCGCAGCTCGATGGTGTAGCAGCCGCAGTGTTCCTGCTGACCGCTGGTGATGGTCAGTTTGCTGCTGTTGTCCGAGCTCTCGATGGAGATGTCGGAGGATCCCACCTGGATCTGAGAAGATACCGATGAATACATGAGACATCGGGACGATGGAGGCGGCAGGTTTTTATTTCCAAAGGTCACAGTTCCCTTTCACGCCTCGTGAAGTTTTCCAGACACAGACTAGAAGTGTCATTCCCACATTTGAAATGGTTTGATGAAGAGGAGGAGGAGCTTATCGCCTTGTCGTCTGACTCCGCCCCCTGATGATGTCGTGAAGTCAGACAAGGCGGCGTTGGGTTTTTCAGACTGACTTGTGACTTCACGACAAACAAACCAACAGTTGCGTTTACTTCAATGAGAAAAGGCCGTCACGTTTTTTTTTCGCAGTTATTTTGCGATCTTTGCACAAACAGTCATTTGAATCGTTGCCAAAGTAACAGTCAAAAAAAGTCTGTTTTTGAAAATAAAGCCTCCTAGTGGTTGAAATGAATTATGAATAATTAAAGTACATTCCACATGAGGTAAATCTGGAATAAATATGACCAAAAATAATGCAGTAATGTTAAAAAAAACAGTGTTTTTCATAAATAAAAGCTCCATAGGCTCCGCCTCCACACAATGTTTATTTGAAATCCTGTCATTTTTGAGTTTTCCTGTTTACAAACATGCAACCATGGGTGATCACATGACCTCTGGACCGATAGGTGTGTGTCACAGGTGTGTGTATGTCTCACTGGTTTCCTGAACTTCAGCCAGGAGCAGTGGATGGGCGGAGCTCCAGAGAACTTGCAGAGGATCTCCACCTTCTCTCCGGCCAGGATCTTCATGTCCTCTGGGAACTGATTTATCTGAGGAGGCAGAGCTGCTCGAACACACACACACACACACACACACATATGCATGCATGCACCCACACAAAACAACACACACACACACGCATTCACCCACACACAACAACACACACACCCGTGCACGTACACACGCATGCACACACACACATAAGCACACACATTCACAAACTCGCACGTACACAAGCGAAAACACACACAAATACACAAACACAAACACACACATTAGTAATCAATAAGTCAAGAGACCCTCTGGATATGAGCAGGTGTGCGTGTGCAGGTGTGTCACCTTGTTTGGGCGGAGTCTTGGCGGTCGGCTTCTTTATTCTTGCTTCACCTGAAAAACAACAGATGTTCAGGAAATAGAACCTACAACCACAATCTGTGCATGTAGAGAGTTCTTCTTCCTCCTAGGACAATATTTCACTTCAATCCCAGTATTTGACTCAAACCAGAATATTTTTTACTTTAAAAAAGTCTTTTTTACTTTTATCAAAGTATTTTAGCTGTATCAGAGTATTTTTAAAGCTGTTATAGTATTTTTTAATTATATCAAAGTATTATTACCTGTATTAGAGTATTTTTCCCTCTATCAGAGTACTTTTACCTGTATTAGAGTACGGATACTTTTACCTGTATCAGAGTACTTTTACCTGTATCAGAGTACTTTTACCTGTATTAGAGTACTTTTACCTGTATCAGAGTACTTTTACCTGTATTAGAGTACTTTTACCTGTATTACAGTATTTATTCCTGTAATAGAGTACTTTTACCTGTATTAGAGTACTTTTACCTGTATTACAGTATTTATTCCTGTATTAGAGTACTTTTCCCTGTATTAGAGTACTTTTCCCTGTATTAGAGTACTTTTACCTGTATTACAGTATTTATTCCTGTAATAGAGTACTTTTCCCTGTATTACAGTACTTTCCCCCTGTATTAGAGTACTTTTCCCTGTATTACAGTATTTCTACTTGTATCTGAATGAACTGACTCTGATTTGATCTTGAATAAGTTTTGAATGAATTTATCATGTTTGACTTTTTCCTAATATAAAAACGTTACTGTTATTATATTATTAGGTAATATATATTTTTATAAATACATATAATATGCTCCGGTTTTATTTGACTCTTTAATTTCCACATAAATGTTTTAAATAATCGCTGAGTGACACGAGCGCCGTATCCACAGATCGTTACGATCTAAAACTTATTTACATTGGTGGGATAAAAACTGGACTTTATGAGACGTCTCCTCTTCTGAGGATTTATCGTCTCCTTCACGACGTGTAGGAGAACTTTGTAGGGAAGGAATGCGAGCGTCGGAGCTTCCAGGACATATGTCGACTTCTTGGCTGAAAACAAGAAGAATGTGAGCGTCTGCGACGACCATATATGGTCATTCTAAAAATAGAAGGCAGGAAACGTTCCTGGAGGTTAGTGTTTACTCTGACAGCAGAAGAGGAAACAGAAGAAGAAGAAGGATAAACAGCAGAAGAAAACGCCTGTGAAGCGTTTTTGCAAAGTGCAAAATGTAGAATGTATTATTGTCATCGGAAGACAGAAGAAGGAAAAGCAGAAGAGGAAGAAACCGAAGAAGAAGAAGAAGCAGAAGAAGAAGAAGAAGAAGAAACAGAAGAAGAAGGAAAAGCAGAAGAAGATAGAGCAGAGGAAGAAACAGCAGAAGAAGTAGAAGAAGAAGAAGAAGAAACAGAAGAAGATATCACAGAAGAATTGTTGTTTTCCATTTGTTTCTGTGCCTGTTAAGCATCTTTGAGTATTTTTGAAAAAACGCACTGCAAAAAATAGGATTATTATTCTAAAAACAACAAAAGAAGAAGAAAAAAAACAAAAAAAGGAAGAAAAAAAATGTAGAAAGAGAAGAAGAAACAGCAACAATCGAAACAGAAGATGAAAAAAAAATGGAAAAGATAGAAACAGAAGAAAGACATAAATATGTGTTTGGGACGTGGCTAATGTGTGGGACTACTACTATTCTGGACCCAAGCAGTGACTTCCTGTTTTCTGCTGGTTTCTTGGCAACCGGACCCTCTGACCTTCTCCTTCGAGCCAATTCATGATCTGATGACATCGTCACTCGCCACAACCATCAAGTCCAGCAAACAAACAATGTCATGTTCACTGCGCTGATGGCTGCTAACTATTCGGCCCAGACAGCGATGACATCACATGTCAAAGCAAACATAAACCCGAAACGCAAGTATTTTTATATAATACATATTTACATACCGGCGATGACAATCTGTCATCTTACAAAAACACATCCCCTCCACACGTGGAGCGTCTGATTCATGCTTCTCAGTGACCGACGCATCCCGGATCACTAAGTCCACCAGCTCTTCTCTGATTGGCTCTCTGATCTGTCAGTCACAGACCGGGCCAATAGAAGTACAAATACCAGTCAAAAGTACTCTTACTGTAAGGAAAAGTATCATAAATAAATATATAAAACAAATAAGAACATAGATAAATGAAAACTAAATATTGTAAATAGAAAATGGATATTAAAAATAAAGCTAATAATAAAATAAACCAAATAAATAAGATAGGAGAATTATAACCACTTCGTTTGACATTTTAACTTATTTTAACAAACGATATTTCTCTCTCTCTCTCTCTCTCTCTCTCTCTCTCTCTCGCTCTCTCGCTCTCTCTCTCTCTATATACACAATAAATAGCATATTATTATGAACAGCTAGCATTGGCAATTAAATGTGATGTTTTTGTAGGTACTGATGTTATATAGTGACATAAATGTAACTCATAACGTTTTTTTAAAAATACACAGGACTAAACCTGGGTTAGCTTAGCGTAGCTTAACATAAAGGCAGGACATAATGGGCAAACTTCTTGCCATATTAGCAATAAAGTGCTAATGAATAAATGTACACGTAAATTGAACTTTTTACTTTTTTTTCGGCACCTTTTTGAAAAAGAAACAAACCTGGGTTTGTTTAGCATAGCTTAGCATAAAAACAGGAAGCAGTATGTAACAATGACAATAAAGTGGGATGTTTTTTTTAGATACTACATACATAGATTTATCTGTTTAACTTTTGATAGCAGCTTTTGGAAAAATAATAGTTATACCCAGGTACATCTAGCATAGTTTAACATAAAGACAGATAGCTGTCCAACACTTCTAGCTATATTAGCAAACAAATAGCAAGCAATTAGGATAAAGTTTGATGTTTTGTTTAGAAAACAAAAAAACAAAAATATAACTTTTAACCTTTTGTAGCACATTTTGAAAAATAAACGGGTTATAACAGGGTTTGTTTAGCATAGCTTAGCAAAAAGGCAAAGCAGTGGGGAACTTATAGCCATATTAATAGCCAATATGGCTACAAGTTTGACAATAACGTGGGATTTTATTTTCAGAACTGAATACATAAACATATCTTTTCGCCTTTTTATAGCACCAGTTTGAAAAATAAGCAGTGTAACAGCCGTTTATGCTTAAGCTATGCTTAAGCTATGCTTAGCATAACGATAAAAAGTCGTATGTAATGCATAAGCAGGTTAACTTAAATTCGATTTTTTTTTTTTTAGATACTAGATACTTAAACCTAATAAAAAAATTTTTTTATAGTGCCTTTTTGAAAAATAAGCAGGTACAGGTTGCAATTGGTACATTTAGCATAGCTTAGCATAAAGACCTATAATCTGGTATATTTAAAAAAAAAAAAAAAAATTTGTTTTTTGCAAAGATTTGTTGCACTTGTTCTCTTTTGCATCATTTTCAGATTTATTTTGTTTGCTCTTAAACGTTCCACAGTAAACTTGCAAGTAAAGTCGGTAGTCAGCCAAAACATTGTGACCGTTGTACGTCTGGAGGCAAAACCCTTTAGGTCAAGCATAAAGGTTTTTACTCTTGTCCCTCTGAATTATTCTCATTACTTTATTGTTTTTTGTTTTTAGATGACCTCTTTGTGTTTCTGTGGGAGCCGGACCAGAGGACGGTGAGCTTCTTAAAAGGAGCGGCCTCCCTGCAGACGTTTAATCTGCGGCGTGAAGTAAAACAATGTCTGAGAGAGGAAACTGACTCGGGGAAACCAGGCCTTAAAAGGAAGAATGGGAGAGGAGCCATGAAGATACAAGAACATCCCCCTTCTGCCTCCCCCATCTCCCCCTCCTGCAGTCATTTCTTTGTGCTGTCAGCTCACTCAGTGTTACCTTCGCTGTCTGTGGGAGAAAGGAGATCTGAGGACAGGGATGTGAAGTTCAGAGCAGCTTATTTTTATTAGAAAATACCAGGTTTTATTTTTATCTTTGTATCTCTATTTCTTAGTTTGTTCCGGGCTGAAGTTTACTGTGCTGTTAAATTTTATCGTCTTCCATTCCAGAATCAGATGCTGTAAGTGGATTAGAGCCGAAACAAAAAGCTGAAAACAGACTGAAGTCTGGTTTTGTTTTTGTGGTCGCTACGAAAATTAGCCGAAATTCGATTCATTAACCCTCATGAATTGAGACGGAGGGAAACTGCTATCCCAATTAGCAATAAGCAGCTACCATCAACAATAAAACATGTGATTTTTATACGTAAAAGTTATTAGATAGCTACAAAATGTACCTTTCTATACATAACCGTGTTTATCTAATGTATTTTCGGTGTAGCATAGCACAAAGACTGGAAAGAAGAGGGTAACTGTTAGCCAAATTAGCAACAAACAGATAACATCAAAGACAGAATGTGTGGTTTTTATAGGTAAAAGCTTTTAGTAAGGTACAACCATTGTTACAAGAAGTTATCTTTAGCGTAGCTAAGTAAAAATAAACATAGCAGACGCTAACTGCTAGCTTAACTAGCAAGGTATCACAAGCATTAACAATTAAATGTGTGATTTCTATAGGTAGTACATGTCGACTACAAGAAGTATTAAATAAAGAATGTTTAGCATAATTTAGCACAACAGCCGGAAGCATATGGAAACTGGTAGTAAAAATAGCAACAAACAGCTAACATGAAGAAAAAAATCTGTGTGTGTTGTTACACACAAACCAATGTTAAACTAAGGTATGTTTAGCATAGCCTGGCAAAATAAAGGTAGCATACGTAACTGCTGCCTGAATTAGCAACAAAAAGCTAGTAAAGGCAAAAAGAATTGTGTAGGTTGTACCTTTAAAGTCAAATTAAAACATAAGCTAAAATTCAACAGGCAACCATTAGCAACTCCCTCAGAGGGCAGCAACAATATATATAACTAATAAATGCTAAATTGAACAAAAGGCTCAATTATTGTTATAGGTGGTATGCTAGTTAGCTGGCCATGCTAATACTAGCCATAATTTTGCTAGCAACTGTTAGCGACTCCCTCAAAGTGGGAACTAATAAAGTGATAAAATAATGTAGCTAATATACATAGCTACCAATATGGTAATTTGGATGGAATACTCAATGATGGAGGTTTTGAGCTAGTTAGCGGTGCTTGCTAACATTAACCAAAATCTTCTAACATCCATGAACATCAACAACTAGATCACAGTGGAGTCAGATAACCGACAGTGGAGTCAGATAACCGACAGACTAATATAACAAAGCAAATAAACATTATGTAGCTGGTAATTAGCTATTGTATAAGTAGTAAAGGTGTTAGCAGAAAATGTTAATACTACCCAAAAACTGCTAGAATCCATGAGCAACTAACTCACAGCAGAGCCAGGTGACGAGAAGGCTATTATTATAATATAGCTAATATACGTAGCTAATGATATGCTAACTTGATAGTGATGCTGAATTAATGCCATACCTATTAAGATAGCTAATTGGTCATGCTAACATTGGTTAGAAATCTGCTACTATCCATGGAGCCTGGCATCTGAGTGACATATATAATATTGCTAATATAAGTAGCTTATGATATGCTAACTTAGAGTTATTAGGGCATGATAACATTAGCAAAATTCTACTAGCAACCAAGATCATTAGTCACCAGCCCCTCACAGTGGAGCCAATGAACTAATAGACTTATATAATTAAAAAGCTAAAATAGGAAGCGAATAATATTGTAAATTAGGTGGTAAGATGTTTAGCCGAGAATGCTAACGTTGTCAAAATCAGGTAAGCAAATGATCAGGTAACCAACAGACTAATAACATAATAAGATAAATAATAATATTTGTAGCTACAAATAAAAAACACTGTGACTATAGGAAGCTCTTGATATGATAACTTAGGTCGTAAACCGGTTAGCTGTGCATGCTAACAGCATCTTACTGAGCAATGAAAAATCTCTGGATACTAATTACAGTTCCTTAAAAGTGATGGGATAATGAATGCTTGAGAGTGGGCTTTAGCTTACAGCATGTATGCTAATATGCTAATAGTCTGCATGCTACTTAGCTAGCGAACGATAGCTTTTAAAGCTAATCTGAGCAGATACTGTTGTGTCGGATGTGAGTATTTTTAACCCACATAGGAGTTCTCTGGGAATCTTTCCACCATCCGTCCCATGTCATGTGAACAAAACGCCACACAGCCAAAAGATTAGGGGAGGTTAGGTGTGCCAAAATTCCCAGAATGCCCTGTTTTCCACTCTCCAAATACTGGAATGAGATAATAGGACACCGTCATGACGTGTTAGCCATTATTTCTGCAGAAATCATTTACGAAAATCTCGCATAATGTTCCTGAGGGTGACAGGCGGCTCCCCAAGTCGCTCCTGGTTCAGGTTTCACGGGTCGGAAACTTGATGGGATGGCGATACGGCGGACGCCGGTGTTAGATCAGAGCGGCAAATCAGAGCCTGAGGAATGCGGTGAGCATCTCCGACACACACAGGAAGGATTAACAGTTGGATCATAAAGATAAGAGCAGATTTTCCACTGAGAGGCAGACGGAACATTAAACCGCTACGGCCATGATGGACGGATAAACTGTCTAAAACATATATATAGAGAGAGCGAGAGAGAGAAAGAGAGAGAGAGAGGAAGCTGCTAGCAATATCAGCAACAAACAGCTAACATAAACCATAATAGACAGCTGCTGTTTCCAACAAATGAGCCGTTTTATACCAAAGTCTGTTTTGATCACTCAGCTAAGCTAATCAACAAAAATGAATAAGCGTTTGAGTGTATGAAAGCATAATGACCTCTGACCTCTGCACAAAAGGGCACAACTTAATATTATTTTTTGTGCTATTTAGCATTAGATAGATAAGTTTAGATTAGATTAAGATAGTGACAGAGGGTTATCATACATAACGTCACTTATCTTTGTTTAAATGATCGGAGTCGTGGTACTTAGCGTACGTACGTTACGTAGCATAGCCAAGCACAAATACTGGGAGCAGCAGAAAAATTGTTAGCCTGTGTAGCACCAAAAAGCCAGCGTACAAAAACACTTTGCATAGACATAATGTGAGATTTTATAGTTAGTAAATGTTAAATGGCTACTGAAAGTTGGTGCATATTTGTTACACCAGTGTATTTTTAGGCTAGCAAAAAACTGGAAGCACAGAGAAACTGCTAGCCAATGTAACTACACAAAGCTAGCACGACCAAGAAGAATAATATATGCCTTATACCTTAGGCGTTCAACAGCTACAAATTAGAATTTGTATTATGATAACACTTCTTCAAAGAACTGTTGTCACACCTTGATATTTTAGCCTAGCTTAGCACAACAACAAGAAGCAGCTAGCGAGATTATCGACAAATAGCAAACATTAACAATCAAATGTAAAGTCTCTTATAGGAAGCAGATGATAAACAGTCACAAGAAACATACTATTCAAACGTAGTTATTGTTGAACTTGTTAGCCAGTGTAGCAACAAACAGCTAGCACAGACAACACTTCCGATGTATAGGTATTTAATTTTAGATGGTTGTAATAAGTTAGAACGCGTATATCAGAATTTCAATTTGTGTGAATAATCGGTGTCACAACTGGGTATATTTAACCTAGCTTAGCACAAAGTCAGGAAGTGAGAGAAACTGCTTGACAGTAAAGCAACAAACAGCTAGCATATACTACTAAAGATTTCTGTGTTACTGTCTTAGAAAGCTACAAAACTTAAAAAGGCAACAAATAGCAAGTATCGCTAACAGAGTGTCAAATTTGTGCCGCTAGTACCACGTTAAATAGCTACAAATGTCAGCATACATGTACGTGTTTGTAGCCTAGCTTGGCACAAGTTAAAGATTTTTAACTTTTTTACAGTGCACTTGTTATTTTCAAGGTGCTGCACAGCATGAACACTCAGACAAGTCGGGTTCTTCACCTCTGACGGTACGGAGCCGAGGCTTTTAGAGTCGGACTGGAGGCCAAGGTCGGCGGGAAAAATGTTTATGTTGAACGGAGGAGTGGGGGCTGATGGGAAACGCGGTCTTAATGTGGAGAAGAAACTGCGATGGAGACGGGATTTATAATCTGACAGGACAGTGATGGTTTCAATGATACACAGAGACGCTTTAAAATAGAAACCAGAAACCCTGTGTGTGTGTGTGTGTGTGTGTGTGTCTGTGTGTGTGTGTGTGTGTGTGTGTGTGTGTGTGTGTGTGTGGGAACCAGTGATCCTAGTCTACCGCTCCATATTGGGACAAAAGGAAAGAGGCTGCTGCATATTTTGGAAACTCACTCTCTGAGGTTGGAGTCGCCTTCTTGGACTTTTTGTCAGTCGTGGAGTTTTCTGCCGGGTCTGTAGGACAAGAAACACAGACTGTTTCACTGTGTGAACCTGGACTGTTTCACTGTATGAACCTGGACTGTTTCACTGTATGAACCTGGACTGTTTCACTGTATGAACCTGGACTGTTTCACTGT
>VRLP01008317.1:0-17234 GCA_009660295.1 Lophius piscatorius
GTGATGTAGGCGGTGTAGGAGTATTCCAGGGTCAACTGTGTCGAAGGCAGCAGACAAATCAAAGAGAATCAGGAGGGAAGGTGAACCAGCATCTGCTGCCATCCGTAGGTCATTTGTGACTCTAAGCAGAGCTGTTTCTGTGCTGTGGGCGGAGCCAAAACCAGACTGAAAGGTTTCAAAGAGGTTGTTGTATTTGAGGTGGTCCTGGAGGTGGGCAGCAACTACTTTTTCCAGAACTTTGGGGAGGAATGGGAGTTTGGAAATGGGCTTGTAATTAGCAAAAACTTCTGGATCTAGAGTAGGTTTTTTGAGGAGTGGTCTGATTATGGCGGCTTTTAGGGCAGATGGAACAAAGCCGGCCTGGAGGGATTACCTCAGGAAAGTTTCTTAGATAAAGTCCTAGGTTTTCATCTCTGTTTCTTTGAGCAGATTTTCTCTTTTCGTCTTGGGATACTGAGGATTAGGAACAGGACGACACAGGAGCAGCAGGCGCTGAATACAATGAGGTGACAAAACAGGACAGTTAGTCCGAAGGATAATTGAACGTGATAATATGTAAAAAGTAAATCAGAGTGGAAACACCATGCAGAATGTGTCGGTGCGTTCACCTCTCTGAAGGGGCCCTTCGTCATGCAGATCTTGCCTACAGCCCAGATGGGCACTGGAACCATCGAGGACAAGGCCATAGCCCAGCCCAGAGTGTAAGCCCAGTCTGGGTACACATAGCCCCCGCTGGCTGTCAGGGGCTGGTAAATCAGAAATGAGCATATGAAGGTGACCTTGAGGGGAAAGCAGAGGAACAGACTCAGACAGGTGAGGACAGACTTGATAATCCAGGACATGATGCAGCGCAAATCAGTCTTAGCAGAGGGTAACTGTTGAAGACTCTTGATGGACAGACTTGTTCCTGATGTTGAACCCTGACCTTCCTGTCTTTGTGTCGGACTCCTGCAGGGTGAAACTCACCAAGCAGATGAGAGGGGTGAAGTAACTCCAGCACAGTCTGAAAAGGACGCACGGCCTCTGTCCTGTCATTTCTTCAACCACATCACACATCCGTTCAGAACCTAAATGATAAATAGAATTTGTTACAGACAGGAAGTCAGAACCCTCTGCTGTAAAAACACGGTAGTCTGATGGATTGTCCTCTGATCACTTATTGAAATACGGAAATTAAAGGTAATTAAATATGTCTGGAATTATTACAGCAAAATTTTCATCAGGGCAAAATACAATATAAAACATTCAATTGAACTTTATTTAGATAACCATTTATCAAAGGACATTTAAAACTATCCTCATTTAATGTCCTATGTATCTTTTATTATAGTAAAACCTGGAGACTCTGAGTTCAGTTAGATTTTTTCAGGCTCATTTTCTATTCACCCTTTGGCTCCCAGCTCCCAACAATAACAACAATGATAGAATTTGAATGGTGAATGAATTTTGTATTTCATGTGATATTGTCACTTTTAATAAGATTAGCTCAACCTTTTGGTAAAGCGTGGTTTTAGAAAACTATTTGACCCTTATTAGACTTTTTTTGGTTGTATGACGTTACAAGATTCTGCTTAGCAAGCCCTCAATTGCTTTAATACTTCTGATGCTTTTAACTCTTCCTTGTAAGGTACACTGAGTTTTTTGAAAGGTGCCTATAAATACATAAATATATTATTATTTATATTGTTAATAAAGCCAAAAAAAAAATCCTACTTATCAAATATGATTTTCTAAATATCCATGGTTAATGCCTCCTCCTCGGCGGCCCCTTTCGACCTGTGGTGTCCCACAGGGCTCCATCCGTGGCCCCTTTGCATTAAGCAAAAATATGCTGCCACTGGGTCATATTATATGCCCCCCCCACCATTGTTGTTTTAGAGAACGGGTAAGATCTTACCTGTACCTGTGCCAGGTAACTAAGGTGGTCTTATTTTCCGCCATTAGGTGGCAGCATTGGCTAATGGATGAGAACAGTTTTACGGCAGCAGCCTGCGTTACGGCAGAGAAAAGTCACAGAGCCGTTGTTCAGCTACAAGAAGCCAATGTTCTTTCCGCGTGATGTTACAGGTGGGTCAAATATAAGATAATGTCACCTAGATTTGGAATTATATTGTGTTAGTGTCCATGATTTTATGTTTTGTTCATGTTTTGTGTGTATTTGAGCTTTTGTGTGGGACGCATGTTGCAGCTAATTGATGTTAGCCTGTGTTGCTAGTTCTAACTGCAGAGATCGAGCTACATAGTGATGGCTACTGACTTAATAGTTGCTGCTTTGTGTTTGTTGTGAAAGTCACACGTATGTTAGAAAACTAAACACCTCCATGTTTAAGTTGACAGCATCGTTTGGAGGACATATATATGTAGGAGAAATGCAGAAATGACCTACTGACATCTGGAAAATTGTAAAATGAGGCTTCACTGTAAAAAAAAAATGGTGTCATGTTCGGTGTGAATTCAGCAATACCCTTTTCTGCATTTCTACTGAACTTAAACTGATTTGTTATTAGGAATGAAAAGAATGGTCCATGGTTCCAAAGAGTAAAAGGCCTTATTTCAGCTTTTATAACTTCATATAGCTTTGTTAGGGTACGTCTTAGAGTGTAACTCAGATGAATGACAGTTGGATAAGTGATTCAGAAGATCACAAAATAATGTGGAAAAGACGGCACTCACCAAAAGCCCAGCCAACAGCCACACAGTGGATCAGTGACAAAAAAATCATACAAGTTCCACTGCAAGCATAGTAGTCAATCAGCTGGAACAGGTACATGCCTCCCTGGTCAACACAGAGCAGATTCTGATATGTGGCATCACTTAAAATGTTCGTAAAAGCCAGTATACAGGCGTACCAATAAACAATGCAGTACCCAGTCCTAGTTAGCTGTTGTATTTGGTAGGTTTACACGGGGCGGTGTTGTACCTGAGTGGTTAAAAGCATCGATATTAAGAAAAAGACTGAGCAGAAGAGGACGAGGAAGATCTCTCTGCGCCAGGGTCTGCGCATCTGTCCTGGGAACATGTCAATCACTGATGCCGTTAAAGTTTCCAAACCTGCAAACTAACACAGAAGCAGAGAAGATACCACTTTAATGTAAGACATTATCATGCAGAGTGAAGAGCACTACTGAAAGTCCCCAGTATTGTTCAACGCGGCTCAGTATGAGGGGTGTTAATTCCCATGGTTGGCTAATATCTGTGACTGTATGAAGGGTGTTAGTGCCACGGTGACGGTAACATCTGTGACTATATCAGGGGTGTTTGTGCCCCGAGGGACTAACATCTATGACCCTTGGAGGGGTGTTAGTGCTCAAGCATGGCCGACTGTAACATTTATGACTGTATGAGGGGTATTAATGTCCATGGGTGACTGTAACACCTGCAATTTTATGAGGGGTTTCAGTGCTCGTCGGTGACTAACATCTGACTGTATGAGGAGTTTTAGTGCCATGGGTGACTGTAACATCTGTGACTGTATGAGGCGTGTTAGTGCCGATGGATGACTATCATCTGTGACTGTATGAGGGATGTTACTGCCAGTGGATGACTAACATCTGTGACCGTATGAGGGATGTTACTGCCCATGGATGACTAACATCTGTGACCGTATGAGGGATGTTACTGCCAATGGATGACTAACATCTGTGACCGTATGAGGGATGTTACTGCCCATGGATGACTAACATTTGTGACCGTATGAGGGATGTTACTGCCCATGGATGACTAACATCTGTGACCGTATGAGGGATGTTACTGCCCATGGATGACTAACATCTGTGACTGTATGAGGTTGTTAGTGCCGATGCTTGTGTGGCTGTAAGCATCTGACTCTATGAGGGGTGTCAATGCCCATGTGTGACTGGCACATTTGTGACAGCTCCATTAATTGTAGAATGAATATTCAGGTTTTTGAAACAACTGTTACCCAGACAACAATCTTTTCACATGCAACCTGCTTATTCTATGGAAACGATTCAGCAGCATTCACATGGTTCTGACCCGTGCCTGAGTTTTGGAATTTGGATTTTAGATTTTTGATTCTTAATTAAATATTTGCATTGCAACTGCTCTACCTCCACCTGGTGTCTCTACTTGGTTCCACTTCCAGTTCTGCAGAAAGCCCTAACCCTATTCCTGGTTGGGCTAACAGGAAGTGATAGTGAATTCAGAGTAGCAGAAAACATGCTGAGATCTGGACCTGGTTCCTGGTTTATTACCAGCGTGTCCACTCCCAACGTGATGAGCATGACGAAGAAGCAGACGGCCCACAGCTGAGGTAGGGGCATCATGGTCACAGCCTGAGGAAAAGCGATGAATGCCAGCCCAGAACCTGAGGGACAGAAGGGACTTTTCATCTGCTGCATATAGATTACATTAGACTCTGAATAATGTGAGGGTAGATTCATCCGGATCTCCTAAAGAGATGATCCTTTTCAAATCTTACCTGATTCTACGACCATGTCTAATGGAAGTCCCTGCTTGTGGGCCATGAAGCCCAGAGTTGAGAAGACTGCGAACCCGGCAACAAAGCTGGTGCAACTGTTGAGGACACACAACCACAGACTGTCCCTACACACACACACACACACACGCACACCCAGGCGCATGGCAGACACAGATTGGTCGTGTTAACGCGATAACTAAAAAACTATTTCATGGATGACTTTCAAATTTTATACCCAAATAGACTGAAGCGCGAGGAAGAATTGGATTGATTTTGGGAAAGGTCGGTATTATATCTCTGTTTTATATCTGGGGGGAGAATAATCCAGACAATAATGAAATTTCTCTGCTGGCTTACTTGTAGCAGTTGTTCTCGACTTTGTTGTAGCTGCCCAGTGTGATTACTGTTCCTGATACGAGACCATAGGAGAATAAGACCTGAGAGAAAGCCTCCAGCCACACCTGATGAATGAAGATGAGAAATCACATATAGTCAGGTCATCATCATCATCATCATCAGCACAGTGGTTATTGTTTCAGTTCGTCCTTTACACAGAACAAGTCTTTGCCCATCTACAGTTATACTTGGACCCGGGTAAACAGATCAACATCGAAAACAACTTTCCCACTGCAAAAATGGAAATCTGATTAAGATGACATATTTATATCCCTGATAATACGGAGTCATAAAAGCCACCGCCACTGTCTTGGATTGCTAGAAAACCCAGGATTGATTTAGGGAAAGGGTGGTTCTATATTTCTGACACTAGGCGGAGATTTACTTCAAAGGTTTGCGGTCCGTAATTTTCTCAACTGTCGGTTCGATTTAGTTCAAATTTGGTGCATTTGAATTGACTCGAGGAGATTTATCTGTAAATGTCATGTTTTACTGTAATACTTCATATGTGACTCACTAGAGGGAGCTTTTTCACGAGCAACACAGTTTTTCCGACATCATTGAATATTTAATTCAGCCAGAGGGATTGCTTGTACAACGCAGGGGATTGGGGGCTTTGCGGGGAAATACCCTTGTTGCCGGGGTAGACAGCATCGGGCCTAGTTATATGAAGACTAGAAAAAACACTCGGAGTGTTAAACCCCATCAAGCCCCAACAGTACTCAAGGTAGACATGATTGTGATCAAACTCAATTACATGGCTTTCTATTCGGATTCCTCCATTAATGTTTGACTTATTGCCAACCTGTAAATCTACCAACAACTCCAACATATGGTCGTTACCGAAAGCAAAGGTATATCCCCGAATAGTCCCCCATACTCTGCATTGTAGAAGCAATCCCCTTGAGCTCCGCAAATTAAATGTAAAGTTATGTATACAGGAATTTTTTGTTAAAAAGCGCCCCCTAGTGAGTGAAATATTGACTATTAGAGTAAAATATAATATATACAAGGCACATCTCCTCGAGTCGATTCATATGCACCAAATTTGTACTAAATTGGACCAACGGTAAGGAAGTTTAAAAAAAAACAAAACTTTAAGCTCTCATAGTGAGTCAAATATGAATTCTTAGAGCCAAATATATTATTTAAATGATATTATTTTGAACATGGATCTCCTCATGTCAATATATTTGCTAGAAAATCTGACCAACGATAATGTCCGATAAATACAATCCTGCACGGCCATCTTCTACCAGAAGGTAGAATCTGTCTTGTTTTTGAGTCCTGACCTTTTGCAGCACACTGTTTTGTAAAAACGCTGTCAAGCCGAGAGTTTTGTCTGAGTTTTCTCACCTGAATGTCTGCCAGACGAGAGAGATCTGGATACAGGTAGAAGACGACACCTTGCCAGGCTCCTGGCAGCGTCAACCCCCTGACCAGCAGGATTGCCAGCATCACGTAGGGGAACACAGCCGTGAAATACACAACCTGCAGCGCAGAGGTTATTCAGGATCATCTTTCTTAACAGTGGTCTGGTGTCTGTTGTGTGGTGTTCTTTTTTTCTTCTCAAACATTTGTCTGTATCTCTGACTAAACAAAATCAAGTATATATCAATGGCAATGGACAGGCGGTTCAGCGTGGAATCGGCAGTATTGTGAGCTTGTATCGGTCTGTTGTGTTGAAGAAAGAGCTGAGTCGTAAGGCAGAGCTCTCACTTTACCGGTCCATCTACGTTCAAACCCTCACTTATGGTCATGAGCTCTGGGTTGTGAAAGAAAGAATGAGGTCAAGAATACAAGCGCCTGAAATGAGCTTCCTTCGTAGGTCAGCTGGGCTCAGCCTCAGAGATGGGGTAATGAGCTCAGACAGGAGGAAAAGCTGCTGCTTCTTCACATCCAAAGGAGCCAGTTGATGATCTAGCTAGGATACTCGATGTACGCCTCCCTTTGGAGGTCCCTGATAAGCGATAGCAAAGGGATGGATGGATATCTTGATATCTTGAGTGACGGTATCGAACCATCACCTCTACCTCTAACTGATGCACGTAAACAGGATCCGTTTTTGCATGTCTCTGTATCTCAAGACCTTTAACATGTACATAAAGACTAGAACCTGAATTTCCTCTAACCTTTCCCGTCATGCGGACCCCTTTCCAGACGCAGAGGTAGCAGATCACCCAGCAGACCAAGAGACACAGTACCAGCTTCCACTGGACTGAACCCACTTCCTCTACTCCTGCCGACAGGGACAGAACTCCTCTCCTGGATGGAGACACCAGAGATGCAGTGATGACCCAGGCATGAAGCATCACCACATTTTACAAGTAAAGAGTACTTTTTGATTTACAAGTACACTGCAAAAACTGAAAGATCTTAAGCTATATGTGCTTTTTTTTGGTTAGAAAACTTGTAAAGCATTTCATGTGTTTTAAGCTGTTTGTCCTGAATAACATTGATGGTGTTATAAAACATTTCATTCTTTTCCTGATCCCGACTCAATGCTCGGAGCAGAACTTTCAGAGCTGTGCGATCAACTCTGACAAAAACAAAACTACTTACCTCTTATTTCCACGATTTTATCCAATCTATCAATTGCTTAAAAAAATCTTATTAAGTACATGTTTTGAGGTGAATTGGAATATAATAAAATTAATAACATCATATACTACATGTAGCTCGGCAGTTAGAGAAGCTGACCTCCAATTGGAATTTCAGCGGTACAATCCCCCAGACTGGCCCAGCAGTCTGTTTGTCGTAGAGTCCTTGAGCAAGACCCCGAACCCCAAATTCCACCAAGTTGTATGATTCAAGTGATAATATATGGGGTGCTATTAGTCCAAGCTCAGTTAGGCTTCTCAAACACGGCTAACAACAACTTTTGGTTTACTACGAAAACTAGGCCCCCTCTCTGACCTCACAGCTTCTTGCTTTTAACCCAGGAAAACCCAAAGAATAGACGGAACTCTTATTATCGCACTGTGACACCAAGCCAGTCAATCTGTCCATTTAGGAAGCACAAGTGATTGTAAATCAGTTTCACCTGTTTTGATGCAAATGAAAGTGACTACAGGTGAAATGGAGACGAAAAAGCATGACAACCCCCCCAAAAAGGAAGGGTTCTGCAGGTGTTGGCCACAATCGATTTCTCTCCACTTATCTTTCCTGACTGACTCTACTCTAGTTTTGTGTTCTGCTGGTGTCTTTGTCACTACTTGTGACAAGAGGCGGTACCTTTAGCCCACTGACGCTGCACAGGTGGTCCAGCTCCCCCAGGATGGTTTCTCCCTGCCTGCAGTTCAAACAGTGTGCTGTGTCTCCCAGCACAGTCTCAAGAGCATGGAGGAGATTCCAGAAGACGGGCCAGTACACAAGGAGAGGGGACACGTCCGTAGAAGGACAACGACCCAGCAGCCAGACTGGTATCTGCTCCTCAGTTTCAGGAGGAACAGGAGGAGCACTGCCAGATTCTTATAAAATGACCTCCAGTGGGCTAGTGATGTACTGGTGACAAAACTCAGCAACAGACTGCATGAGGGCGGCATGTGGGCCTGGCGTCCTCTACTGGACCTGTGCTCAGAGCCCAGCACCGTGGAGCTCAGTTGGTGTTCACCAGAGAACAACAGAAGTGGCAGATTCTCTGTTGGTGCCACGTTCTCCTCACAGATGAGAGCATGTTCAAACTGAGGTCCTGTGACAGAGTCTGGAGACGCTGTGGAGAAAATAATGCTGCTGCATCATCATCCAGCAGGACCGTTTTTTTCCTGCGTGAGTGATGGCCTGTGGAGACAGATCCTTGGATAGTCTCACAGAACTCCACAGGCTAGCTAACAGTACCCTGACTGCTATTAGGTACCAGGATGAAACTCAGACCGTACACTGGTCCAGTGGACACTGGGTTCCTCCTGGTTCAGGACAATGTCTGTCCTCATGTGGCCAGAGTGTGTAGGCAGTTCCTGGAGGATGAAGGTATTGATGACATTGACTGGTCCTCGTCTTCCCCGAACCTGAATCCACCTGAGAACCTCTGAGACGTTATGTATCGCTGCTTCAGACGCCACCACCACTACCCAGAGACTGTCCAGGAGCCCCGATCCAGGTCTGGAGGAAATCCCCCAGGACACAATCCTCCAGCTCATCAGGAGCTTGTCCAGAAGTTTTCAGGAAGTCCCTTTGGCATGTAGGGCTCAAACCTCGGTTCAGACCGATTTAGTCCCAAATGACCTAATTTGAACCGCTTCAAATTTTGTCTGCCTTGCTTTATTGTAAATGTTCATATTTCGATATCTAGGAGGACCTTTTTTTTTTGGAACACATAGTTTCTCGTACGTAATTACCCAACCATAATTACGACTTAAATTAACTCATATAAATTGATACAAGGAAATCTGGAAAAAGAATTAACTGTATTTATTTTTATTATTGAGTCACTATGAGATCTTAAAATAGAGCCTATTTGCTAACTTCATAGAAATAGGTTGAGTCCATATAAACTGTTTGAGATTATTTATGAGTCCAATTTAATTTAAGGAGTTCAATCAGGAGGATTATTTTTTACAACGCTGGGGATTGGGGGCTTTTCGAGGATATACCCCTTGCTGTCGGGGACGACAGCGTAGGCCTAGTTTTCATTTGAAGCGTTCACTCTTACTTTCAGTTCCCGTTGTTTTGTCTGGATCTCCTCAAATGAAGGGTTTATTTCTCATAGATGATTTCAGTTTGTTAGTTTGTTTAGTATTAAGAGTTTGAAGAAGTAACACCGACTCACTCCCAGAACTCAGAGACTGAAGACTTGGTGAGATTTCCAGATGTCCAGTGTGCTGTCAGGTTGTCACCATTCAGATTTCCAGATGTGAGGTCCATACATCTCTCTGTCGACAGCAAGGCAGATGATGACCAAGAAAAAGTTATTACTTCTCATCTTTCAGTCTTTAAACTGATGCCCGGCTTCTTTCACATATGGAAGAAGCTCGTATGTCAGTTCTTAGCCTTTCACGCATATCTTATATATATATATATACAATTTAGAATTTGTCATGTTGGCCGTGTTCTTCGATACACCAGGGGATTCTAGCTTATCTAGCTCTACGTCAGTATTACGTTTGCGGAAAATGGTTCATTCCAAAAACCTCTACCTCTGTCGAGCGCCCATTTTCCGCCTAACACATAACTAATTATATAAACGTGACTGGGCCGCCTCGACTGTCAGCATTGGCCGCCATGTCAATGGAGAAGTACCTTTTATAATGGAACTGAAACAAACCGGTTTTCTAAAACACTGTCATTGAACTCTTATTTAGGAAATTAGATGAGGAAGGACTCGGTCTTCAAATGATGAACAGCTTCGGTGAGTCTATTGGATTTTGATGGATCTTAAATAGCTGCCGATTATTGCTGGCTTTAGATGTTTGCTGCTGTTGTGGTGTGAATGAGGTCCAGATTATGTGTTCTGGCGCTGCCAGTGTGCCTCAGGGGACGTGTGTTTATGTCCAGCAGCTTGACTGTAGTCTGTGAGGAAACTCTGTTGGATCCTGATTCTATATTATATATTATATTTTATGTTGGTGAAGATATTGGAGGGTAGCGTATCTGGGAGTAAAACACTGACGGCCCAGGTTGAAAATCCACAGCCTGTCATTGTCACCCTGACTTTCCCCTCCTCTCGTACTCCCCCACCATCTCCCTCTTTCTCCCATTGCCCCTCTCTTGTTGTCCCCACCGGTTGAAAAACGGATGGCTGACGGATGGCTGACCTCCAGTGGAGGATTGTACATGGATGATTGTCTATGTCTGAGCCAAACTGGCTGAATGGAAGAGCAGGAAGTCCCTGAGTCCGGATCTTCTGCCCTGCTTTAAGGGGTTAATTGCGGCCGGATTGAGAGTGGAGCACACATTCCACAGTTTGACCAACAACATGGGTTCTCGCTCATGGAGCAATTCTTTCGGTATATTCAGAATAATGAATCAATAATTCGTTTTAGAACGGCTCTTTTTTGAAAAACATTTGTTTGAAATCGGCGCAATATAAAAACAAATAATTTGGATTTCATGACTTTTACATAAACTCGAACAGGGCAGGGTTCATATGTTAAATTATAATCAACTTAGTATAAAGTCAGAAAATTTTGTAATGGGTCCAACTATTAAGGCGTAAAATGAAGGTATGTTCTTTCAATTCACCAAACATCCTCACACCCTCATCCAGACTCACCTGTGTTCCAGGAATTGTCACAGGTGGCCCAGGGCAGAGGGTCTGCGAAGGAGTAGATGAAGTAGAGTAGGGCCCAGGTCAGGAGGATGCAGTACATCCTGGAAAACAGCTGGATGATAAAGATGGAATAGCCAAGACCTGGAGAGCGAGACCAGCGGACACACATAAACTCTCTGGTGAAGCACTGGGAGGAGCGTTCACACCCTGTTAATCCAGTTTTAAAAAGGAAAGAAGACCACCACGGATGATCTTCAGATACATCTGAGAGGATGTGAGTAAAGCTGCTTTAACCCGCAAAAATTCTTTTTCCATTCTACGTTTCATCCCGTCCTCACTTTGTATACCTAGTGTATCCGGGTTCTGGTTCCAGATCTTAGTCAAACTATCTCCTCACAGCGAGACATAAGGAATTATGTTTGAGACAATGCAATGGGACTATCTCAAATACTGAATGTGGTATTTCCAGCAAACATGGGCCTCATTTTATCTTCAAAGCTTAAATTTCCCTCTCAAACCTTATTTCAAGTATGTCATTGTGTTAAATGTAGAACAGCAACACTATTCTACAACTTAGAATAAGTTGAATGTGTCAGAAATGAAGAGGTCGACATGTTCAGTAACACACAAAAAGCTGCTTTACTCTGAGACACAAGACTTAAGCCGGAATTAAGTAAAGTCCAAAGTGAGATTTCTAGGCACATCTCGTTTTCCTTTTTTTTTTTCTTCCAAAAAGCTTACCAAGCAAAATTTCACTTGTTCTATTGGCAATCTAAAAACACCTTCTAGTCCTTTAAAAAAAAAAAAAATTATATTGGAAGGAGGGATTTTTGCAGCGTGTTGGCGGTGAGTGAAGGAGAAATACTCTGATTACCCTGTGCCAGTGGGCAGACCTTGTCCCAGCAGGTCATGGAACCTTCCTGGGCGTACTGACCGATCACCGTCTCCAGCAGGAAGAGTGGAATGCCACACATTACAACGAAGAAGCAGTATGGCAGCAGGAAGACACCTGCAGACACAGAAAAATGTGGGCGGGGTTTAGGGCCATGCCGCCCGAAACACTGACAGTGTTATCAGAGCTGTGAAGACGAGCAGAGTAGCAAGAGGATTCAAGAGGATCTTTATTATCCCCTCAGGGAAATTTCTCGCACAAAGATAGAAAATAATATGTAAAACAATGACGGTAAGTAATTAAGTAATAAACAGTAAGCACTGATAAAACATCCGACAAAGAACAATAAATAACTTAAAACTCACATAGAGTTGTTTGACATGGAGTAAAAGGGTTAAATGCAGGTTCAAATCCCGACCTTGGCCTTTTACTTGTGAAGGTTGCGTGCTCTCTCTCTCTCTTATATATATATATATGTATATGTATATATATGTATATATATGTATATGTATATATATGTATATGTATATATATATGTATATATATGTATATGTATATATATATGTATATATATGTATATGTATATATATATGTATATATATGTATATGTATATATATATGTATATGTATATATATATGTATATATATGTATATGTATATATATGTATATGTATATATATATATATATATATGTATATGTATATATATATATGTATATGTGTGTGTATTTGTATATAAACCTATCTGGTCAGAGGAAACAACGAGGCAGAAGAAGTTTTTTCTCTGAGGGTTTGAATAAAACAAATATTTACTTTGGGACATAAAAGCTGGTGAATAAAAGATGAAAGGAGGTCGGAGGATTTTTCATTCCTCAACGCTGAAAACGTTCCGGAGGTAGAAGAAAATGAGAAATACAGTTTTGGCAAAAATGATTTCACCCCGAGTGAAAAGATGTTCCAACATTAAGGTCAGCGGCGCCGGGAGTGGGCGTTGAACTCACGACCTCCCGGCTGCTTTCATAAAAGCTCAGTGGTTCTTTGAAGAACCAAGGTTGATTGTCTCAACGTAGTCAGAGAAAATAAATCACACGCCCGGCTGGATCGAGCGGTTCCGCCGGCCCGCAGCGGGACCGGGGCCAGGTGGATCAGAGGGTCCTCTTTCTGATGATGTCATCACCGGTGTGTGATGTCACCGACGTAGACTCCCTTCCTGCTCCTGACCACACCCACATTTAAGACTGTCTGGATGAACGGGTCAGAGGAACCGCCATTGTTGTAGTTCTTTGTGGACGTGGTTCTAGAGATGACGTCTGCGGACGGAGACGCAGGTTCTGTGTCTGTCCTCGTCTCACAGATCCGTCCGCGTGAGGAGCTGATGGATCAGTACCGCCCAGAACCACCGGGGGCACAACCGCACCATTCAAGCCAGACATGCCGAAAGTCTACGGACACCAGGAAGAAGAAAGTGAACGCTACCGGCTGTGATATTTATCTAGTAGCGATAGCATCCATTAGCACCTAGCAGCAGTTAGTAGCAGCAGTTAGTAGTAGTAGTTAGTATTAAGTATCAGTAACTAGTAGAAGGTCCAGGAGAAGAGGAACTGTTTTTAGTTGGACCGTTACAGACGCACACAAACAAACAAACAAATAAACAAACAAACAAACAGACGACGCTCCATCTCTACCAATGAATCTGCTGTCTGGGTTTCACATCCCTCCCTTAGAGCTCGCCGCCGCCGCCGCCGCCGCCGCGGTGGGAGCAGCTCCCATAAATCAGCTGACAGACACTTTAACGCGGCGTCTGATCTAATATGAGCCATAAAGAGATTTATCCTCCCAGATGAAAGTCATCAGCTGCTCCTGCTTCTCTCCACGGCGTGTAAACACAGGAAGTACATTCATCCCGCCCGGAGGAGGAGACGGGCCAGAACCAACAACTTCATCATCAACCCAGATGCTGCAGGAAGTAACTGAGATGAAGGCGGGGCTTATTTCTGGAAACTATTTCTACTAAATTATTATTATGATCATTATTATTTCTTTTAAACTGAAAATACACAAAAATAAAAGCAGGAAATAAAAGAGAATTAAATAAAATTTAAATTGTTAAAACATATTTGATGAATTCAATCTTATTACTTTGATGTTTATCAATAATTAAAAACTTGTTTTTGCTCATTTTCACTTATTTATGATTAAACATTTACATCAAAGGATTTTAATGTGAATGACGTAGAAACATGAATCAGAACCGGAGGGGAACCAGCAGAACCTCTGCAAACGGCCCTGTGTGTTCCGGCGGGGTCAGAGGTCAGGGGTCAGAGAGGAGCCGCCATCCAGCAGGGAAGCTCTACTATCATAGTTTCTTTGCATCAGGTGGAGGGTCTACAGAGGGTCTTACAGAGGGTCTACAGAGGGTCTTACAGAGGGTCTACAGAGGGTCTACAGAGGGTCTTACAGAGGTTCTTACAGAGGGTCTACAGAGGGTCTTACAGAGGGTCTACAGAGGGTCTTACAGAGGGTCTACAGAGGGTCTTACAGAGGGTCTTACAGAGGGTCTACAGAGGGTCTTACAGAGGGTCTACAGAGGGTCTACAGAGGGTCTTACAGAGGGTTTGACTGAGGATTCAGTAAAGAATCCTCAGTCAAACAAACAATCTGCAGTTTGGATCTTGATTCTGGTAATTAGAGGGAACCGCTGGAACCCGACCAGCCGGGCCTCAGGAGGATCTAGCGGGGGCGGGTCCATATGGCTGACTCGGCTCATCCCGACTTAAAATGTCGTACTGCAGCTTCCAGGCCGGCAGGAACCGGTTTGAAGGCTCGGTTCTGCTCTTAGAGGATACGTATTTAACAGCGCCGGCGCTTGACGCTTGACGCGTCTAATTAAAGGCCCGTTCTTGAGTTTGGGTTCAAAGAGACAGGAAGTGACTCCAAATGAAGACGCCGTCTCTCCTCACATGTCTGGACTCAAACAGGAAGACGGTCTCTTCCTGTTTGAGCAGGAGGTTCTGGGAACCCGGATCCGGATTCTTCATCCAGAGACGCTAATTAGCGGCGCTCATCCTTTCATTAAAGCCGCCTCCCCTCTCTTCTTCGCCAGAGTCTCGCAGGTACCGGTTCCACATCGTCTGTCGGTGCTAACAAGGCCAGCTGCTCCGGTTATTCATCATCGGCGCCGTGTTTGGACCGGCGCTATAAGAGCAAACTAATTAGGGGAAATAAATTAGAACTCCCTCCTTTAAGGCAATTTGTCTCCGCCGGAGGAAAATAACGACGCGTTTCTCCGATCAGAAACACGTCCTCCAATCTGGACCGACACTTTTTCAAGTTGTTTAATTAAAAAGCGGCGCCGGTCCAGTCCGACAAAAAATAATTAGAATTGTGATAATTAAGAAGAATTAAAAAGTAGAAACCCTCTAAAAACGACGAGAGCAGGACGTCTGCTCGCTCGCCGCGTAGATCACGCCGTCGCCGTCGCCTGTTTAATGTAGCGGGCTAGCATTAGCGAGGTGGCTAACGTGACGCCTACATCGCTGTCTCAAGATCACATGACCACAACAATTGCTTAGCATCCGGATTACATGATGGTCGACCTCGTCCTCTGCTCAGACGGTATGAGCTCCCGGACCTGCTAACTGCTACCGAATGCTAACTGCTACCGGATGCGAACTGCTAGCCGCTACTAAGAGGCGTAATAGCCAAAAGCATGTACCTCATCGCTGATATTGACTGATTGCAGCAACCATAGCTAACCTTGGATAATTTAAGCCATCGTGGCTAATATTAGCTCATTCCAACTATCATAGCTAATGCTCACTAATTATTACCACCAATGCTAAAGTTAGCTAACATTAGCGGTTATATCTAAGTGTCAACATCATGACATCATCATGTGTTAAATGAACTAGTTGGAGAAATAGATCTTCCATTCATGTTAGCTTAGCATTTCCTTTAGCCGCCACACAGACTCTACGCTGCAGTGCTGTAAACGTCTGTGATGTTAATTTGAGTATTTTGTGCGTGTTCATCAGCACGCCGCTGCGCCGCCACACAAACCGCCCGTGTGAATCATCCAACCAGCGGCGCCGTTCGGACCCGACGGCGTCCAGAGTTTAATTCCGTTCCTCACAAGGAGGCGTCCTTCTGTACACAAACGCTGCGTTGGCGCCGCGGCGGCGTGATGACATCACTGGTTGGTTTCCCAGAGAAACGACCAGATTATGATGAAAGCGGTTCGTCCAGAAGAGAGAAAATAAACGTCAGGAAAAGATTTCCCTCCTTTTTCTCCTCCGCTCCATGTTTGTTTACGGCGGCGCTGCTGAGAATCAAGACGGGCCTGAAATCCGAGTCGCTGGTTCAGGTTCTTGTCGTTGTTTACTGTTGACCCAGTTTTCTTCTACCTGGACTGGTTCTTCCTCACGATGAAGGTGACTTCCTGTCCTTATCCTGCAGGTCCGAATCCTCCTGCAGTCTTTCACGCTGTAAACAATGGAACCGGGTCCAGCTGGATCCAGACTGACGGGACCGGGTCCAGCTGTTTGACACAGTTCTTGGTCCTGAGCAGGTTTCACACCTGCAGCTTTGATCAGGTGTGGGTGGACCTCCTGCAGACGGAGGGAGGGTCAGGAGTTCTGTGAGGAGCGGGTTGGGTTAGGTTCTCTGCCTCCTGTAGGTGGTTCTGATCACATGACCTGCCGAGGTTAGATACGTCTTCAGATTCCGGCATCACTCAAACCTCCGGCTCCTCCATCCACCTGTCAGGGTGGAGGTCTCGTCCTCCGAGGGCATTGATCTAAAGCCTCCCGAGGCGAAGAGGTTCCCAATTAGAGCCGGAGTATTGATCGGCGTCAGGCTCGGTCCGATCTTCATTAGCGCTGGCCTCTGACCCGACTGACTTCTGGATGAACCCTCGGTGGTCCGCGGACCTCCTGGGGAAACCTAGCCCTCGGTCCAGATCGGCGTGTTAGCTTTAGCATAGCGAGAGAGAGGCATCATGGGAAAAGTGACGAGCCTGTGGGTGAATTTAAATATTGATGAAGACGTGATTATTAATCAGGGTTGGTCAACCAACACTGCACTGTAAAAACACTGTAAAACACCAGTTCACTGTAAAAACACTGTAAAACACCAGTTCACTGTAAAAACACTGTAAAAACACTGTAAAAACACCAGTTCACTGTAAAAACACTGTAAAAACACTGTAAAAACACCAGTTCACTGTAAAAACACTGTAAAAACACCAGTTCACTGTAAAAACACTGTAAAACACCAGTTCACTGTAAAAACACTGTAAAA
>VRLP01008318.1:0-15000 GCA_009660295.1 Lophius piscatorius
TACTACTACTACTACTACTACTACTACTACTACTACTACTACTACTACTACTACTACTACTACTACTACTACTACTACTACTACTACTACTACTACTACTACTTCTACTACTTCTACTACTACTACTTCTACTACTACTTCTACTACTTCTACTACTTCTACTACTACTACTACTACTACTACTTCTACTACTTCTACTACTACTACTTCTACTACTACTTCTACTACTTCTACTACTTCTACTACTACTACTTCTACTACTACTACTACTACTACTACTACTACTACTACTTCTACTACTTCTACTACTACTACTTCTACTACTACTACTACTACTACTACTACTACTACTACTACTACTTCTACTACTTCTACTACTACTACTTCTACTACTACTTCTACTACTTCTACTACTACTACTTCTAATTCTACTACTACTACTACTACTACTACTTCTACTACTACTACTACTACTACTACTACTACTTCTACTACTTCTACTACTACTATTTCTACTACTACTACTACTACTACTACTACTACTACTTCTACTACTTCTACTACTTCTACTACTACTACTACTACTACTTATACTACTACTACTACTACTACTTCTACTACTTCTACTACTTCTACTACTACTACTTCTACTACTACTACTACTACTACTACTTCTACTACTACTACCACTACTACTACTACTACTACTACTACTACTACTACTACCACTACTACTACTACTACTACTACTACTACTACTACTACTACTACTACTACTACTACTACTACTACTACTACTAATACTACTACTACTACTACTACTACTACTACTACTACTACTACTACTACTACTACTACTACTACTACTACTACTACTACTTCTACTACTACTACTACTACTACTACCACTACTACTACTACTACTACTACTACTACTACTACTACTACTACTATAATGATAATGACTTCATTCATGTCGCTGTAAAAACATTGAGATGATTTTTCTAAGAACTCATGAAAACCAGAAGAAGAGACTCCATCTTTAAAATAAGAGAAAACTCAGAACTCATGAACAACAGGAAGTTTGTGTCACACGTGTGGGAATTATGTCACTAATGACAAACTAATGACACCATCCGAACAATTAGAGGCGCCGCCGCCGCGGAAAAGTAGAACGTCTGAGCGGAATGAAAATGTTTGGCGACGCCCACTTTTACGACACTTTTGAGTGTCTTCTGAATAATTACATTTACATCAGGCCTTTGATTCGACTCCAGCTTCAAGAGTCTGAGGCGGTAACCTCCGGCGCTGTGATTCGCACTAAAGGACTGCTTTACATCGCCACGGGGGCCGCGCCCCCCCTCCCCATCACACAAACGGATGTTATTCACAACAATATGCTAAGTAGCGACACCTGGGACTCTCAGGAGGAAGTAGACTTCTGCATTAAATCACCGGAAAGTCCTTATTCAAAGAAGTTGTGGGTTTTTTGTTTTCATGGCGCAGTAAAAAAGCCTGATTTATGGACATTGAGGAAGTATTATGGGGTTGCATATCATAACCGGGGGGCTTTGATGTATTTCACATTGAAGCGATTTACAGTGTACACCATCAGGCGTGACGATGATGATGTCGTCTGAGGGGATAGTTTATGTGTGCTTTCATCGACTATGTTTCAGAGCTGTGGAAATTATTAGACCCCTCCTGATGTCTCTTACACTGTAAAAAAAAAAGGGAAATGCTGGTTAAGTATTATTGAGTCTAAAATTTAGGTTGAAAATATTCCATTTATTGTGTCAGCATTTAAAAAAAAATAATAATAATAATAATTTTAATCTTAATCTTTTTTTGCAGTGTGTAAAAAGTTTTTGGAAAAGGGAATTGAGGGTTTTAAGTTAAGTTTAACTCAGTAATTTAAGTTGAAAATACTTAATTTAATGAAGTCACCATCATTTTTGGAATTTTTTTAAATTACCGATAAATATTTTTTTTACAGTGTTATATTTATTCTTTAAACTGGAATGAAAACAATGTCAAAATTGTGCAGAAATAACAAAAAGATTATTCTTTACTTTGGTGAATAATTAGATTTTGAAAGTAAAATTGTGGAAAAAAAAGTTTTTGGGAAGGTATTTGACGACTTTTCAAAGTTTTGGGGACTCATCATGCACTGTAAAAAGAAAACAGTTGATGAACTCTCTTCAACTGAAATTTTAACGTTTAACTCAATTATTTAAGATGTAAGAACTTAATATAATTCAGATAATATTTTTCAGTGCATCTTCAGAGATGGTCCACTGAAGTGAAGATGTGATTTTTGTTCACAGGGGTGGTAGTGATCAGGTCCGGATGGGTCCAGTCCAGCTGGAACCAGATATTGACCCAGTTGAGTGTTTTTTTTTTTTTGTTAATTTAGTTTCTGAGGGCGTCAATACTTTTTCACACAGGCCCGTTTTTGTATATATATATTTATTTTCCCAATAAACACAACTTTCCCAGTTCTGTGCACTAAAAAACACACTTTGCAAAGTTCTGCTCATTTTGGCGCTGTGTGGGTTCTACAACATTTGTTCCGGACCCGACAGCGAGGAGCGGAGGAGGAGGAGGAGGAGGAGGAGGAGGAGGAGGAGGAGCCATGTTTTTCTCCCGGTGCTGCAGCCAGCCAGCTTTAACAATGTTGTAAAGCACGATGTCAGCCCATCAGAACAGAACCCGTAAAACCATGCAGATGGCGGCAGATGATCCGCTCACCGTGAACAGAATACCAAATGACTGCGACCCGATACGCCGAAACCGCGGATCCCATTAGGACAAAGGCGCCGTAACGGGCGCCGGCGGGAAAACACGTGACCTTCTGCTGCTGCTGCTTTTACGACAGCAAACTTTTCATTTGTGCAAAGTTATTGAAGTGATTCGTAGGAGCTGCAAAAACCGACAGCGGGCTCCCGCCGCCCGTTAAATCCCACATGACGGGCCCGGTACCGGTCCCGGTCCTATATCTGCTCCTGCAGCCAGCAGGATATTTACAGAGGCAATTTGGGTTAAGTACTTCAGGAGCACAGCGGCGTCCCAGCTGGGATTCCAACCTTCTGGTCACAAGGCTGCTCTTTTAAACATCTCTGCTAATTAGGCCGTGGCAGCATTTTTAGAAACGGTTGAAAAACCCGGTTGTTCCCCCGGTTCCCCCGGTCGGCTTCATCACGCTGCTCAGACACGGGCAGAACTATCTCCCAGTGAAGACTGCTGATCCTTCACCACCATCCACGCCCTCATAGACCTCTGTGTGAGGAAGAACTGCACTGATTCTTGGAAACGTCAGTTCCATATTTCTACCACTAGGGGCAGTTTTATCGCCATAATCCAAGTTTTCGGGTCATAATTTCTCAACCGTTGGTCCGATTTGACTCAAGTCCAGGAGATTCATCTGTTAAATATCATATTTCAGTGTAACGGTTCATATTTTTCTCACTAGGGGGAGCTCTTTTTATGAAAGAACAACGTTTTTCGGACATAACTTCCTAACCGTTGGTCCGATTTGGTCCAAACGTACGTCACCTGATCCGCCTCAAGGAGGTCTAATTAGTATTTTACAGTAATTGCTCATATTTCACTCACTAAGGGGGATTATTTACCAACCAAAAACAGTTTTTTGAGCCTTACTTCTCAACCATAACTCCAATCGTGTTTAAACTTAGCTTGACTTGTTTTATTACTGAACTCAGGTTTACTGTATTTATCTTCAGTATTGAGTGAATACGGGATCTGATCCTAGAGCAGACTGCTGACTTCGGTATAATACGGTTTGATGTGATGATTCCACAATAAACTCTGTCATAGTTTTAACACGTTGTTTCTACACACTTTACTTTTGATAGAATAACAGTAGAGTAACAGAAAATACCGTTATGTCACAAAAAAGATTTGTCTTTAATGTATTATTCTGTCAAAATTGCAGATTTTTGCTGGTATATTATTTAAATTTACAGTAAGAAAAAAACAGACAATGCTTTAAATTCTACAGAAATTAGTTTTTACAAATGTGTTTCAAACAAATTCTTTGTAATTTACTGTATTTTTTATTTAATGTCTTTGCAAAGAGGTTTACAGTATATATTCATATTTTCCATAGAAATGTATTTATTTTCTATTCTGGTACCCACAGCTGCCAGTATTTACTAAAACGTCTGATTTTTTTTCTTTTTCATTTTTTACAGTGTAGATGAAGCTCAACTTTGAGAGAAGTCTGACTTTAAAACTCAGAATTCTGACCTTATAGTCAGACTTCTGAGAATAAAGTCAGAAGAAGAACCCACCCGTACACACACACACACACACACACGCACACACACACATTAATGTAACTCTGAACCCCTCCCTTATTGGCCGGCCCTTGAATTGACTCCTTGAATTGACTCCTTGAATTGACTCCTTGAATTGACTCCTTGCCGGCTCTGACTGGGAGGTTTGGGATGCGGCAGGGACACCCCCACGTTTAAACCAGTCTAAGTGTGCGATGCCGCGTCTTATTAACCTTTGACCCCTGAGTTCTGAGCGAACTGTGACTAATCGGGTGGTCAGCTGCTAATTAGCGTAGCATTAATGTGTGCAGCCGTGGGCCAGTGAGGCGCTGGGGGAGCGCGGGGGGCTGGCATGGCTCCGTGGAGCAGCCACCATTAACAGCGGCCCACGGGCAGCCTGCTGGGAGGTGAGAGTTCTCCAGAACCCGGTCGGGTCCGGGCTTTGGGCGAGACCTCGGAGCTCCCCTCCGATCCAGATGTCCTTGCGAAGGAGGACGCTCTGATCACCGGTGGTGCTGCAGACGCTCCTCCGTGCGCCCGATGACAGCCGCGCGACCGCCGCCACGCCTCAGCGGGCCGGCCTGAGCGCCGGCGGGGCGGCGTGAGCGGTGACTGATGTTGGCATGAGACGTGCTGCCATGTGCCCCGGTCCACGGGTCCAATCATGGATGTTGATTTCAATTAGCTCAATCACATGATCCAGCGCTGACCTCTAGCGACCCAGGGGTTTGTCTTTGGTCGCATTTTGTCTTCTCTGCCCCCCCACACACACACACACACACACACACACACACACACACACACACTCCCAGCCCCCCGCCCAGTGAACAGGGTCAAATTGGTGTTTATGTGGCTGCAGGAAAATGTTGGGCTCTTTGGTTCTGTTGGCCAAGACATGTCAGCGGTGGCGTGTTGGTCATCAGGAGGCGGGTTAAAGGGTCGGGGGGGTCGGGGGGGAGTCTGGTGATATAAAGCTATGCTGATAATAAGTCTGAGCAGCGGTCGGTCGGTTCTGATGACTGGTGGCTGCCCGGCGCCGGCTTGATTGATGCTGGACCGCGCGGACCCCACTGTGTAAACAACGCCGTCGCCGTGGTGAATCCTTCAGTTCTCAAAGCCCGGATCAGCGACGGGCCTCGTGTTCTGCAGGCGGGACCGGGAGGCGGGATGTCCGGGATTCTCATGGACACAAAATGAAGTTTGTGATGTGAAAACGTTATTTACTTTTTTAACCGTTTACGTCCCAACACACTTCCTGTGTCTGTTAAAGACCAAACCGTGGACCCGCCTCCGCTTTAGAACCTTTTACCAGAATATCCAAGCTTCCAGAGAACCATTGTCTGAGGCCCAGTGGGGTTAGGGAGGGGGGGTGGGGTGAAGGGGGGGTATTTCTTTAAATATCCTCACTGTGACTGCGATGCGGCGAAGGTCGGCTCTGGGGCCGGCGGACCCGAGCGCCGCTCCTCTTCCTCCATCCCGACCCAAACGGCGAGCTCCCAGTCAGAGATAAGTGCTTCTCCAGAGATGCCCCCCCCCCGCATCAGTGTAAGAATGTCCTCCACGTGAATGTTTAACATGTGACCATTAATCACAGCGAGACAGTCAATTAAAGCCATCAGAGCCACGGGGGCCCGAGACCCGGGCCTCCGCCGGCCCAATCACAGCCAGAACCGGCGGAGGACACTTCCCGCTTGGAGTGGGAAATATGGCTGCAGTCCCGCGGACTGGAGATGTGAGGAGGGTCTCGGCTCGGCTGCAGTTTTCCGATTGGAAGACAAAATAAATCCCTTAAAACTCGTTTGTAGAAATTACGGTTAAAAACCGTCAAATGGAAACAGTCACAGAAACGGTAAAAGTGTAAAACACTGTCGTATATTCAGGTAATTATCCTCGTTTAAATAACAGTAAACACAATGTTTTTAATATTACAGTCAGAGTATTTGGAAAACATTCAACTTTTACGGTAAAAATACGAACTTTGGAAAATAACCATAAAGTCGCCGTTAGACTTTATACAGTTGATGTTAGACCGTAATTAGCTTTACAGTATTTTTGTTGAGTTTACTATATTTCTAATTTTCACAAAAGGGTTACTGTAAAATATTAAAGAGTAAAGTTGTTAGTTTTTCTAATATTTTATGGTAAAATAGTTTAAAATATATCGTTATTGTTATGTAATTATATGTTATATGTTATTTTTTTAATAACAGTATATGTTATTTTTACCGTAAAACAGTTTAAAATGTGGTCGTTTTTGATAGGTTACCGTAAAAAATATAGTTTAATTATTATTTTTAAAAATAGATTAATTTAAACATGGTTTACATTGTAGTTAATATTTATTAAAGTTGGTTACTGTAAAACAGTTTACAGTATAGTTGTCTCTTTTATTTTTTTTACAATACTTAACACTTAACCACTTTAAAATATGTTTATAGAGTATTCATTATTTCTACAAGAGGTTACCAAGTTTACAGTATATCTGTTTTTCATGGTAATTTACTGTATTATGACTGAATTTTTTTACAGGGAAATTCTGCCAAATACACTGCCGATAATTTACCGTAAATTCTACATTTCTTTTTTTTTTTACAGCGTCTATCCTGTTACAACGTCTCATTTGAATGTTTCATGAAGAATTCCTGTAATTTTACAGTGCAGGTCTGATGTCACGTCGGTATTCGTGGTCGCAGCATGTTGTGGGTTTTATGGTCGTACAGATTTTTGTTGATGAAGAGACGGTTATACTGTTAAAGTCGGCCCTTCATGCGTAAGAAGATCTTCTTCTGCTGGAATGACTGTTGAATATACGGAAGCTCATTGCTTTAAATGTCAGTTTTACATATTTTAATTTGCATATATTCTCTATATTGCCGTTGAATATCATCAATTATTCCTGATTTCACGTCAAGTCGAGGATTTCTGCCGTTTCACCGGCTCCGGATTTTCTACGCCGTTTAAATTTGAGATATTCCGATCCTCAGTTTAAATTAAAGTAACGACACGACGGCGTGAAACGACTCTATTAGGCATCAAAATGTTAAGTAAACGTACTGAAGCAGAAAAAAGTAGAAGCGTCGAGTTGATCCTGGAGGGCCGGGATGAGACTCATATTCAAACGATTTTCTTTTTTCCATAGAAATTTACCGTAAAGTCGTTTTTGGTAAAATATCTGGATTTTTTTTTTTTTTTATAGTGTATTTAAAAAAATTTAATGTGACTCATAATAATCTCAAACAGTCCGTATTGACTCAACCTATTCCTGTGAATGCTTTTAACTACTGTTTTTGTTATTTACTGTCATTTTATTTAATGTACAGTATAAATGTTTTTTTTCTACAGAAATTTACCGTAATGTCTCAAACGTGGTAAACATATTTTTTTTATGGTGAAATTCTGGCAACCAAAGCTGCCGGTATTTTACAGTAAAACATATGGGTTGATATATGGAACCGTGTATTTCAAGCTCAACACTGAGAGAAGTCTGACTTTAAACTCAGAATTTTGACTTTATAGTCAGACTTCTGAGAATTTTAATGATTTTAAAGCAATTTTTTTGTAATTTACTGTCATTTTATTTAATTTCTTTGCCAAGAGGTTCAGAGTCTATTAATTTTTTTCCATAGAAATGTATGGTTGTGTCTTCAATATTTACGGTATTTTATCTGGAATTTAAAATTTTTATTTTATTTTTTTAATTTTTTTTTACAGTGTATATGAAAAAAAAAAAAAAAAACTATTTCTATAAAAACTTTTAGATCTCCTCTAGGCGGATTAAATGAGGTAACATTGAACTAAATCATCCAAACCGTCAAGAAGAAACTCTAAAAACTCTGTTTTTGTTCGTAAATGTAACCTGGATGTTTGTTTTTATGACGTAATGTTTTTATGTTTCATCTTTAACAGTTGAAAAAAGGGAGTTTCATTGCACTAGTGTAAAAAGGAGAGGAATTTGGAATAACATAATTGTGGTGATTAAGTTCAACTCAAACAAACAACTTTGTTTATTTAAACCAACTTAACCCTGTTTAGTCGACGTAAAAAACTTTATTCATTATTAAATTTTACTCGTTTGTGTTTAGTACATGTGATGAATTTCTGTCAGTAAATGAAAAACAACGTTTATTTAAACCAACTTAACCGTGTTTAGTAGAGACCCGGTCGTCTGTGGAACCGGCTGACCGAACTAAATTAAGTAAATGTGACGTTTTATTTCTTAGAGTGTTGACGATAACCTCCCGACAACAACAAGAGGAACACATCTCACACATTTAGCGGCCGTAAACATGTAAAGAATTCCAGACGTGACATTTAGCCGGGCTGTTATCCTCCTGGAAAAGATACTTTGGGGTCACGGGGGCGAACTCTGCTCTTTTATTTTCTCCTTCCATCTGTCAGCCGCGCCTTTGTCAGCGACTCAGGCTATAGATAGAGATGTCAAGCCGGACCTGTGGGTCACCGGGTCGGGAAACCTCCTCACTTCTGTTGACCTTCAGACAGACAGATTTATACACTGTCAGGTCTCACTGCGAGTCCCGCCGCCGCCGCCGCCGCCGCCGCCGCCGCCGTACCTTCTGTGATGGGAGACAACTGTAATAAAGACGTCAGGCTTTGACCCCGTCACTCTTCATTCCGCCGGTAATTGTCATGATGCTGAGTAACGCCCACATTTCAATCCTGTGCATAAAGCAAGGACATTAACGGGTCGCCTTCCGGTCTTCCTGTCAGAACCGGGCCGTTTGAGGCTATAAAACACAAAAAAAAGAAGAATTTGACAGTATAATTACTGTAAATTACTTGAAGCTCTTTTGCAGGTAGTTGTCAGCGTGATTGGGAAAAATCTGGGATTAAAGCCGGGCTTCCAAGTTTTTTTCCATCACAAAAAGAAGAAAAAAAACTGTGTCTTCATATTTCAGATTTTTCCTTCACTGTAAAAACAGATGCTTTAAATGAATTGATTTAATTGAGTAGAGAAAATTTAAATTTTTTCAGAATTTCTACCAACTCAAAAAGCGCACTGTAAAAAGAAAATTGTTGACGAACTTATTCCAGCTCGTGAAATAAACAAAAACGAAATATCTCTAAGTCTAACTTATTAATCTAAGTTGTAAAACACTTGATTTAAATAAGTGTTTTTTTTGAGTTCATCAAGCAAATTCTCCTTTATTTTTTACAGTGTTCACTTTTACAGCGCTCCTCTGTTTCTATTTGCTGTCAATAAAACAGAGGAATGCCTTCTGCACGTTCCAGCGATCACATGACCAGAGGGGCCGGGCTAACAAGCTAACAAGCTAACAATAAACGTGAATGATTGTTGTGCGGCGTTGCGGCATTTTGGTGTCTTTTGGTGGCCCGGCGTGGGTAAACAAGCGGTTGACACGAGTTAATTATTAATTAAACATGAAGCAGGAGAGAGGAGAGCATGAAGGAGTCCCTGAAGAGACCTCTAAACAAACGGGGCGTGGAGCAGGTACCGACGCGACCCCGCTCCCAGGAGTGCCGTCTGCTGTGAGGCTGCCGACTCACTAATGAGCTGTTTGCAGAACTGGGTACACAGTGACAATGACCTCTGACCTTCACCCACCCCGTCTGGGGAGCAGCGAGGGCTGGAGAGGAAAAACCCGGTGTGTCTCCGCTGCTTCTTCACTCCGAGGCTCCGGTCAGGAAGAGTTTCTTTCTCAGTGTGAAACCCTTCATGGTGTCTGCGGGTTACACTGTAAAACTAGAAACTCAAACATTTATGAAAAGAATCGGTTGTAATGATGAAAAAGTTAATTGACCTTTAATTCCGGATTGGTTTGTATTATATTTGTACTACAAGTTTACAGTACTCAACCACTTTGATGTGTTTTTTATCACTATACTCAAACTGTTTTTACAGTAACCTTTGACATTCGATTTTTTTTATTGTCTTATTGTTCATGAATAATGCTTTAACTTTTATTGAAATGATTTATCTTAACATTTTTAGTTCCTGGTGTATATGGAGCCATTTTTTGTAAAATAATTTTTTCCCCTAATTGGTTTCAAAAACTATTTTGAAAAGTTTTTATAAAAAAAACTTTACAATTAAAGGGGAAAGAAATCTTCAGTATCAGGTTAAAAAAAAAATCCAGTTAAAACATTTTATGTAATAAGTTTTGACTATTTATTTGGTTAAAATCAACTTCTCAGGTTTTACAGTGTAGATAATGGAGGCTGTAATATTGAAAACTAAGATATTCATGAAAATATTAGGCTGTAATCACTGAAAAGTTTTTAAAAATTGCAATTTTCTCCCCCTGCATTGCTTTCAAAAACAATTTTGAGGGAAAATACAAAATTTAAATGGGATAAAAAAAAATCTTCATTATTAGGTTAAAAAAATACATAAAACATTTCACCTATTTTACCTTTTAACATCCTGCTCAACTTCCTGTTTGGTTGAACTCATTCTGAGTCTCTATTTCTTGTTGGAAAATGTGACTGAACCCGTAGCAGCATGTTTATGCTAAACGGTAAGGGTCCGAGGACGGCGCCCTGTGGGACGCCAACGGTCATTAGATTAACCATGGCTATCGAGAACGTCCTCAGGTTGTTGTTGTTTTGGCATATTAAAGCATTTGAGGTTTCACTAAACTGAATTAGGTAACTGGATCGAACCAAAAGAAGTGAAAATCTAATTCTATCATGAATAATTAAAAATAAAGTTTTGTTTTTTTTCTTCTTCTGCTGTTTAAAAACCGTCTTTCTTTTACATTTCATGGTAAATAGATTGAAAATCATTTTCCATCTTAATCTTTTGTTCTTGTGGCGAGAACGATGAAAAGGGTTCGGTTAAATTCACTTTCTCGGGTTTTACAGTGTCACTCGCATAATTAGCGTTGTGAGGAGGCCGTAATGAACATTTCACACAACAAGACCTTCAGGCGCTGCTTTTTTTTCTTCCTTCTTTAATCACCCTGACCATCCTGGAGATTTTCGTGTTCCTCGCCGTCAGACGCTAACGA
The DNA here is from genome assembly GCA_009660295.1 of Lophius piscatorius. Classification (NCBI taxonomy): domain Eukaryota; kingdom Metazoa; phylum Chordata; class Actinopteri; order Lophiiformes; family Lophiidae; genus Lophius; species Lophius piscatorius. Next base: position 11,288 of record VRLP01008318.1, read on the forward strand.
GCGCGCTGACAGTTTGACGGCGGCGGGAGACGCTGCGTGACTTTGAGGAAGCCGAAGAGCCCGGCGACAGGGAAAAAAACAACAACATCTAATTAACCCTCCTGCTATGACATCATGTGATTAAATTAAACCCCATCATCTACCCGCAAACAGAAGCCCGCCGGCCGACACGCCGACCGCCGACGTTAGCTTAGCTTTCGTTTTCCAACCTGCTCCAGAGCCGATGAAGATAATTACCGTCTTCATCTCGGGTGGGTTTTTTTTTTTCTTCTTTCTGCTCTTGTTCATTAATAACAATAAGAGGTTGGAGGTTAAAAACTCATTTAATTGCCTTTATATTAACCACATTATGAATAGCAGGGAGTTCGGAGTCTAATTCTGTCCAGTAGTTAGTCCCCCCCCCCCACCCCCACCCCCCCGGCCCCCCCTCCTCCCTGGAGGGCCGGAATTACACTCCGGCAAAACTAGAATTAATGTGCAGCACACTTTAACAGCGATGACAAACATGCTCTCCAGCGAGGAATTATCTTGAGGAATGGCTGCAGAGACTCTCTCTCTCTCTCTCTCTCGCTCTCTCTCTCTCTCTCTCTCTCTCTCTCTCTGTGTCTCTCTACCACAGACGAGGCACAGAAGGCAAATTTTGCACCATGAATTCCCCCCGTTTCTGTAAACAGAGTCCGGTCCAGCTCGCTCTCACTGCCTGTTAAGGGGCCGCGCTGCTAATTGGGGTCTCTTTAGCCTCGTGTCCCGCAGAGGCCGGATTCCTTCCCACCTCGGAACACCGGGCGATCCGGGCACCGACGACATCGTCGCACTTAGAAGTAATGATAATGAAAACGCCTCGCCGCCGAGCCGTTTGGCCCATGAATATTGCAAAGAGGTAATTTCAGCGAAGCGTTGGCATTTTAGCTAATTTGAATTCCTGTTACAGGCGCTGATATTTGGGCCGGGGTTTTTTTTTTTGTGGTTAGTGGAGCAGATTTAGTCGTGTATGCATTATGTGACCGCGAGAGGCTAACCACACGTCTGAATGCTAATTAAACATTTGAATAATAATCAGCCGAAAGAGCAACGCGGCAGGTTCTCCTCCGCTTCTGCTGCCGTTAAAGGAGGAAGATCTTTCTGGCGCTCCTTTACAGCTTGTTGCTAACGCTACACTGCAAAAAACACCAAATCTTAACAAGTATATTTGTTTAATCTCAAAACGTCTCTTGGTCCAATTTGTTTTCGGACGCAGCTAATTTATAGTTAAATACACTTGAAACTAAATTCCCCTGATTGGACCCCTGAAATTAAATGTCAAGTTATTTTCCAAAAAACTAGATTACATGTTTGAAAAAATGAAAAAAAAGTGAGTAAAATAGGAATTATTAGAGTAAAATATGGTATCTACAAGTTAGTCCAGGCGATTCCTTTGGAGCTAATTTGGACTAAACAGACCAACGGTGAGGAAGATTTGTCTGAAAATGTGTTTTTTTGCAGTGGTATAGCCCCCCCTAGTGAGTAGAACTTGGAATTTAAGAGTAAAATATGATGAAATTAATATAAACCTTGAATAGATGATTCATTTGGACCAAAATTTGGACTAAATTGGACCAACGGTGAGGATGGTATGTCTGAAAATGTGTTTTTTGTGGCGGTATAGCTCCCCCTAGAGAGTGCAAGGTGGAATTTTAGGGTAAAATATGATGTTATTAAGATAAACCTCGAAGAGGTGATTCATATGGACCAAATTTGGACTAAATTGGACCAACGGTTAAGAATTTATGTCCAAACAACAGTGTTTTTCAAGAAAGAAATTTCTCCCCCTAGTGAGTAAAACATGAAATTTTAGAGTAAAATGTGACTCACATATCTCATAAGATAGATCTCCTAGAGTTTGGACCGGACCAACCGTTAGGTAGTTATGTCATAAAAACTGTTTTTTTTGTGCAAAAAAAAAAAGAAAAAATGCTCCCCCTAGTGAGTAAAGCATGACATTTTTAAATTAAATACGACGTAAACAAGATTATTCTCCGATTCATATTCACCAAATTTGTGCAAAATCAGCGATAAAGCTCCTCCTACTGTTGGAATAAAACTTTTTTTTTTTTTAAATTTCTTTACCATCTTTTCCTGATTTGTTCTCTAACGTTACTAAAATAAAAGTTGAAAATAAAAAAATTCTCACTTAAGTTGAAGAGCTTTTTACGAAGAAAATCACAGCGAGATAATTTTTCACTTCTACTATTATCGGAATGAAAAAAGCTTAAAAAAAACTCCCAAACATCTTGAATCCTTTATTTATTAACCTATTTTTGAAGGGAGGGGGGCGGGGCCTATTTTCCAGTGTACACCTCCTCGTTGCTCCTCGTCGCTCCTCGTCGCTCCTCGTCGCTCCTTTCCTCGTATGAATAACGGGAAAAGTTGTCGGATTTTTTTTTTAGCATAATGACACGCGCTAGGAACTTATTAGTTTACAAGTAGCATCCAGCAGAAATGAGGCCAAGGGGGGTGGCGGGGGGCTGGGTTGGGTTTGAGGTGGGGGTGGGGGGGGGGTTGATGATGAATGAGCATATTTCCCCGAGCAAAAGGATGACCTGGATACGACTCTCTTCCTCCCTTTACTTCCTCGGCGCCAAGTGGGCCACCATTTTTCACCGGCCTCCTCACTTAGCCGCGGACGGGCTCATGCTAACGCTAGCCCTGACCCCGCAGTTTGCCTCCTTCCTCCCTGCTCCTTCCTCCTTCCTCCTTTTCCTCTCTGCACTCGCTCCCCCAAAAATTGTAATCCCTCCGCCAGGGCGCTGTAATTTCATCAAATGGCGTGCGCCCTTCCCCGCCACTTATTGGCCAATTAAGTCAAGTTCTCACGCAGGGGGTCCAGCTGGCTCGCTGTTATCTCGGGATGAATTGATTGAAGCCGTTCGGCGTCTACGGAACCCTCCTTTAATGATGGAGGTGATAATACTTGTAATTCTTCTCAGTCAGGGGACCGGCGGGCGCAGCTGTTACCGCCGTAATCCTTGTCCTGATACACTGAAGTACCGGCGAGGCATTAATCTGTCTCCTCCGCCCGGCGTCTTATTTTCCTCCACCCTCTCCTGCCGGCGCGGGGCGTCTCCGTCTTACGTGGCTAATGCTACATCTGCGAGATGTGACACGGGAAGGTGCGAGCGGAGAGGAAGACGAGCGAGGGGATTCCACGCTAATGATTATGCGCCCGCTCGCGTTTCTTCCCACTCCGGGGTCCTGACCACTTTGTTTTAAAGAAATAGGAAAAAAGAGGAGAGGCCCCTCCTCCCCGTCGGCGTGACAACTTAAGGAGGATAGATTTAGGAGTGGAAAAATCAATAAATACATGCATTAGTTTTCTAAGGCGGGCATTAAGATTCTGAAAACAGGCGCGCTCTTATAATCCCGCCTCCAGCCATCCAGTCCAAAAATATCAAATTATCATAATGAGCTCCATCTGCATTTAAATGCTCCGAATTAAAACAGCGGCTGGAGGTTAGCCGCCGTGATGCTACGTATTCCTGCTGTATCTCCCTCTGACAGTGAGGGGTGTGTGTGTGTGTGTGTGTGTGTGTGGGGGGGGTGGTTCTACGCCAAGGTGGAACACTTGGTCCAAAAATTAAAAATACAACAGATGACCCAAATTTAAGGCACATTATGCGCCGAAGAGACGAGGAGTGTCGACGTCGTGTTTTAACTCCAAATCGGAGCGAAGGGGA
>VRLP01008319.1:0-17222 GCA_009660295.1 Lophius piscatorius
ATTGTCCTGATGATAACCTCAACCTCCTGCTGTGAGATTTCTGGGAAGCACTTTAGAGGCTGGGAGATCTCCAACTGTGAGTAAGCAGACTGGATAGGTAGAGTGGAGGAGCGAGAAAGGACAGAACGGATTGAGTCAATTTTTGATTTGAAGAAAGCCATGAAATTATTACCGCCTCCTTCTGCTCATTAGACTCACAAAAGCATGTGAACACTTCAACATTTATTTTGACTACACGGGCTGCCACCTCCTTATTCTAAGCGATAGTAGTAGTTCCTGTCAGAGAGCTGGTTGTGTGTGCGCCGGTCAGAGACAAAGCCAGGTAATAAAGGCAGCGTTAGCCGGCTAATTAGACTACCAACCTACTTTGGGAGAGGAAATAATTTCATCATGTCATTTCACAACAGCGCTTCACCATAGTAATATTTCATAGCCAATTTCCTCAGCCCTGACTATATTCATCAACTTTTTGCCATAATTCTACTCTTGTATCCATATTTATTGGGCTGAGAGTTGGAGACCAGGAGTGCTGGGCCCAGATAATGAAGACAGTGTTTGAGCGGGGATCTAAAGCCCCTCTGAGGTTTAACATCCCACTGATAAACTTTTGTCTATAGTTTGATGAACACACAGGCCTCGTAAAACTGATTTGATGTCGGCTTCATATCTCAGCAGTCAGATAGGCAATAGATTGCTTTGACTTAAATAACATTCTATTGCACTCTGTATTTAGTGTGGAATTTATCCTTAATGCGTTTTATCGGAGTGTGTGCGGGTGATACTGTTAAATAATGGCCTCCTCAATGAAAAGCAATACACACATGTTTCATTACACACATGAGCTGCTCTGGGAGGATTTCTGTGGGAGTTAGAGATTGTCAATCCTTCTCTTATTGAATCTGGCAGAATCCAATCCTGCAGTATGTTTGAGTGGAGATAATAGGTGGAGTTCTGCAGTCAGCGCATGCCCTCCACAGCCATGAATGGATTGGCCTGCTCTCACTATAAGAGAAAGAAGGATTATGTGTCTTACCCGTTCAGAGGCTTTCTCTCTTCCCTGCTACTCCTTTTCTCCTCTGTGTGGAAGGTCAGCTGAAGGAGGTAATCCCCATTCCTCTCTGTTTTTTCTTCCTTTTATCTGAGGGGCTTTGTGGCCAGCGCCGGAGCCCAGCCACTGATCAGCAAAACAAGAGCCATGGAGAAACTGGGAGGAACAGCTCGATGCACAAGATTGCTGCCGTTCTTCCCCCACTTGTGATAGCAAATTAATACCTCACTATAAAGCATAATAAAATGGCTATATATATATAATATGTATCAGTTCCAGTTTGTATAAACTACCTTTTAGGATGTGACCTACAGGTTCCTGGCCGGGGGAAGAATAGATGTGTTTCTGAGAGGAAGTAGTATTTACACTCAGCTGTTTTCTGATTGATTTATGTCCAAGCATGATTTGTTCACACCTTTCTCCATACTACACGTCAGTGGGGGACACAACTGGAACGCTCCACAGGGAAAGCCTGCCTGCTGCCATGTGTAGTTGTTGTTTAAGGTGGAATGTAACCATTTGAGAGGTGATTATTGTGTTCTGTAAAGCTTCCTTATGCATGTGTTCAACCATAACCGACCCTTTTAGCATGAGAGTCTCTGGTAATTACCGCCTAAAAGACATGGTTGTTTATGCCAATTTGATGTCAGAGCCATTTGTCTGTGACAACGTGAGCCTCCACTCAGCATGGTGAATGATGGGATACTGTAAAATGAATCACCTCTTTGGGGGGGTGGGGGTTAGCCATCGGAGTTATGCTAGTGAGGAACATTACCTTCCTCTGTTTATAATGAGACATTTAAAACAGCAATCATCGCCTCCTTTGAACTCAGGGTCACAGTGCAGAATCAATCCTTCAGGTGATTGAAAGGAAAGGCCATATGTGTGACGGACTGAGCATATTAACCAAGGTCACAGGAGCCACACACATAGTCCTCATGTGAAATGGATGTTCCCATAGAATTGTTGAACACGATTAAATCTTGGGCTCAGGATCACATTGCCACTCTTAAATCATCGGTCGGGTCATTTAATGAACTGTGAGTCTTTTCTAAGATGATTCTCTCAATTGAATTGGAGTATTATTCTGGATAATTTGGTCTGGAGATAAGCACCTAATGCAGGCTCTAGTGTCGGTGATTGCTTAAGGATGAAAGGAGAAAGAAAGACGTTTCAGTGGTTTCTCATGAATGTCTGCGATCAATCAATCCTTATTTTTGAGATATTAGGAGAATTCTGTAATAATAATAATAATAATAATAATAATAATAATACATTTAATTTATAATGCACTTTAGATTTGGATCAAATCTCAAAGTGCTAATTCTGATTCCTTTTAAATGTTGTTTTTCCTTATCTAGATTCAGTATGAAGTATTTTGTGTAATTAATGTTCTTAGTCGGTCTATGTTGAAGTATTTCAGTAATGAGGCTTCATACCTCTTTTCCATATGAGGAACCAATGTTGTGGTTTAAAACACACATAAAACTGCTGGGAATTATGTGACTACAACTTAAGAGATTTACAGTCCTAAATAATTTATCTGGCTCCCAATATCCGCTTTATAGTATTATATATGGAAGGCAACAGCTCACTAACACAGTTCAATCAATCACATCACTCATATCAGTGAAGGGAAACTCACTCCTCCATGTTTTCATCAGTGAACTATGAGATGTGTGAATGAATAAATATCGCTTCCATCAGCAAGAAGTTATGAAGTGTTTTATTACAGGCCCCTTTTTAAGGTGATTCGTGTGTGATAGGGTTAGATCCTGAAGATCTTGACCTGCTGGGAAATAATGGTGCTGATATTGGCCCAAGAATTTGCACATGTTTTGCCTTTAACACAGAACCACGCCTTTGCTCTGAGCTCCACCAGTCAAACCGTCAGTGAGGGTCGGATCCAATTAGAAGTGTAATGAGAATCAAGTTGCAAATCCAGCAAAAAATCTGCCTTTATAAGACAGTATATTGCCTCGTATAGTCAATTATGTGACAAAATGAATCATTTTAAATGAGTTTAAATGAAATATTATTTTTGATAATGTGGCTGACTAACTTACTGTATGGAGATTCTAACATAGTCTCAGAGTATCTGTCCCAGTAAAATCCACTTACATACTCTCTTGATCTTCCACACAACTACTAGATGCTAATGAGAAGTGAGAAAGATATTAAGTCCCTGCAATGTCTGATAACAAGACAGAGCAGATGCAAGCATGTTACCAGGTGGATAGTTAATTAAGCAAGGGGCTGGATAAAAGACAGATCCTTCAGTAAAGGTCAGCATTGGATGCTGCTGGAACAAGCAGAAAGTAAGTATTTAGGGGAGAAAAAAGCAGGTTTGTCACTATTACTATTCAGACAAATCACTTTAGCCATCAAACAGTTAAGGCGTGTGAGTGTGAATAATTCCCTTTACATACTATAAGCTGTTTCTGAGCTTCCTGTTGCAGTGACAAATACGTATCCACAGCATCGGAGATAAATCCTAGCAGTGCGAGGAGACACCATGAAAACAGAAAGCTGTACTACTGTGATAATGAACTGACAAGACCTCCTCAGCTAGTGCAATGCTATAAAACCCAACTACAATTTATTAGTGCAGAGTGACCAGAGGAGCAACTCACAGCCCCCAGCCCCCACCCCATACACAGCACAGCCTGACAGGCCGTAGCTGTTGTGTTAGCTTACATGGGGTGAGACAGCCTGCAGCACAGACATCTGTGAGCCGACAAAAGTTCATATTTTACCAAGTTGGCATCATCATATGTGGGCTTCCTCACCGGGGCCGTGGTGACATTTTAAAAGTCTTGTAGAAACGACTGCCCGGCGACAGCATGTAAAATTTATGATATATAAAGTGATGTAATATTGAACATTCAGTTAGATGAACTTATAGCTGAAGGACAGGGATGTCAATTATTCAGGGGAATGTAATTACACACCTCACCATCCAGTGTGGTGCAGCGGTAGAGTTTTGCCACGAGCAAGATCATCCAGGGTCTGTTTTTATTGATATTCTCATTTCTGCCCCAGTCAGGGATTTCAGGAATTCTACACCACATATCTGCTCAACACAATTACAACAAGGGCCTCCCAGGAGGAACTGGCCTCATATAATGCCTGGATAACAAGGCAGTGCTAAATTAGTAATATGGTAAATAAAATAGTGGTAGGATAGAAAAGCCAATATGCCGAGCCCTGGAGTCTCAGAGTGAGCTTTAGCAAATCTGTGGGGTCTCACAAACATGTTGTGAATATTGTGAATCGGTAATAGAGGTACTGCTGGTATTACAGATTCAATTTTTGGTTTTCCATTCCTGGTTAAGGAAAATGAGGGACGGTATCTCCTGTAGATACAGACATGATTTGCATAATAAAAGGAATATTTTAGGAGATTTTCTTAGTCATAAAATGAATACCACTCTCATGTCTGTATGCAAAAATGAAGCATTTGGTTAGCGTAAGTACTAGAGACAGGGAGAAATAGCTAATATTGTTCTCTCCAAAGGTAATAAATCCATCTACTGCCCCTCCCAGTGTTCAGAGATGAAGACATTATATCTGTTTGTTTGATATGTACTTAAACCATCTGTGCTCAGCGAGTAGATTTTGTTATAGTTGTATGTAACCATACAAATGGTTGATCACTTTTAAAAATCATAGCCCATAAATGGGCCTGACTTTACAAAGAGGGACTAAGTATTTTTCCAAAATATATGACCACTGCCTTGTTCAGTAGGACGTGTCTACATTGAATATGAACGCCGCAATGTTGAAGCACGTTGTGAACTTAAAAAAAAACATGAGAAAAACATGAGCAATAAATATCTAATATAGTTCCCATTTATTTCATTTTAATATGGGGTTTATATAATAGAATAAATGGTACAGGTTTTTTCATTGTTTATTATAGCATAAACATCAGTCTGTTCCTGGCATACATGAACTACTGCTGTTGTTGCTGTTTTTGATCAAAATTTGTGTGATGATTATTCATTCATTTATTATCATTATATTTATCATTATCATTATCATTACTGGTTATCATGTTCAGGGTCGCGGGGGATGGATCCAATCCCAGCTGACATTAGGCGTGAGGCAGGGCGACTGCCTGAACGAGTCGCCAGTTCAACAAAGGGCCGACACTTAGAGTCACACAACCATTAACGTTCACATTCACTCTTACAGGGCAATTCAGAGCTAACAGTTCACCTACATACATACCCTGTTTTTGGACTGTGGGAGGAAGCCGGAGTTCCCAGAGATAAAACACGCAGACATGCAGAGAACATGCAAAGTCCACCGTGCCGATGCTGAATTAAAGTATTCACAGGCAGAATTTTGCTGTGGCCCCGCCCCTGGATCCATCCATGTTACAGCGTTTGAAATTAACACATCAACCCTTTTATACCCTTTATTCATTGCAGTTTTGTCGTGTATTTCAAAGCATAAGTTGGACTAGCAATCAGGGAGCATGACCAGCTTGAATTATAAACCTTTATATGTGATGCTTTTGTGAGTTCTTCTGAAAGTGAACTACCAAAGCTTAAATCTCTAAAGGGCTTTAACTGCTGCAGCCTCCCTGCTGTTATTGTTATTTAAAAGTAACAATTGGATCTGTGCAAAGGAAGAAGGTGAAAGAGGGAGCAGTCATTATTGTCGGCAATCTGTGCTCAAAGTGCACCGAGCACATTCTTCTGTGAAGCGGAGGACAACCTTGCTGTATTTGTGTGTTGCTTTTCCTTGTAACGCTTCCATTAGAGCCAACAAAATGACATTGCACAGCCTTGCATAAAAATGTAATCTCACTTTTATACCGTCAGAGAATGCTTTGCTTGATTCAGGATGTCATCAGCCTCTGTGTTTTCCAGGTAATTTGGGTGATAGACCTTGAGAGCATCAGTACCACAGCAGGTATCGGACCGGTGTTTTAAAGGCAATAAAATCACTCCGATATGCAGCATACGTCTGCACTCACATTTCAGAAGCCAAGGCTTCTTTTCCTCGCAGTGGCAGTGGAGATGAAATACTGGACCCCAGAAAGCCATTTGGCAACTAATTGACCGCTCCTATTACTCTCCCTTTAGACTGTGACTTTCATTGCTTCAAAGCAATGGTTGCAAGCAAGTATAAATGATTGTGTTGCAGTAGATGTGAGTAGAAGTGTATTTAAGTAACTTTGCTGTGAAACCCTTCTGCTTATCAGAATGTGTGTGTGTGTGTGTGCGTGTGCGTGCGTGTGTGTGCGTGTGTGTGTGTGTGTGTGTGTGTGTGTGTGTGTGTGTGTGTGTGTATGCGTGTATTCATCTGAGTGCACTCTCATCGCCTCTTCTCACCTGAGCAACCAAAAATGTGATTGGGTTCAGAGATGAACCACACTCCCCGGCAAAGACTCCATTTTAACTCCACTCACTTCTCACTTCACTTTCTATATATTATTTACATTTCAACACCTCTTCGAGGAAAAACGCATCATGAAACCTTATGTCACAGTGTTGACATCAAACCTCCCCCACAAATTCAGTGGTTTTATCAGACTGCCTGCTTGATCCTGTAAAGTAATCCAGAATTAAGCTAATATCTTTATTCTGCTGGGGTTGCATTTAGCCATTGTATTGGCTTTATCAAGTGGAATGCTAATATTTTGGTTATCTTTTGAAAGCCTAAATTGCATTCACGGACTATAGCTAAGATTTGTTTTTGTCAAGGATTGTTTTTACCAAATGGATACCCTGCTGAATTAATACCTCCACAAACTTAACAAACTTGAAAGATTATAATTTATTAACAAATTGATCGACCCCAGACCAAACCTTTATAGCTTCTAGCAAGGCCTCCTGTGCCGGCCTAGACATTGTCAAAATCAGAAAATGATATTTTCATAATTGAATGAACATTTTAACTGAGACTATTTGTGTTTAAAATAGTTTATCCTCATCAATCTAACGTCACTGATCATTTCAATGATTTTAGGGGCAATGAAAGATAATTTCATTACTTCTCGCCCTGGCTGCTCCCGATGCAGCTCATATACATTAGGGCATTTCAAATTTGTCATGTTGGATGTCTCCTTTGACATACTTTGGAATTGTAACTTGGGTATACTTCTTGTCTTATTCATTCAAACTTATGTCTTATGTTTTTTTTAAGGATCTTAAATAGCAGTTGATTATTGCTTACTTTAGATGGTTGCAGCTGTTGTGGTGTGAATGATGTCCAGATTCAGTGGCCAGTGTGCCTTTGGGCACGTATGTTTATGCCGGGCAGTTTGGCTGGAGTATGTTAGGAAACACTGTTGAATCCTGATGCTGCTTCTTACAATTTATCGTATTGTTGTTTTCTTGGTGGTTGTATGAGTAAATTTGGCAGGTTGTTTATAGTTTATTAGTTAGTAACGACAGTTATTTGAGATATATATGTGTTATCTATTTGTCATACAGCATATTGTCATTCTGTTTAATAGGGCTACATCATTGATGTTTCAGTGCATGTCTATGCAGTTAGTGTTATATTCCTCATAGGTGTCGAACCTGGTATTAACCACTTTATTCTACAAAATAAACACTGTCTCTTTGAATATGGGCTGGTTTCATAGTCTGACATCAGCCTATAGCTGTAGTGTCCCAGTGAAGTAATTTGAGGGCAGCTTAACAGTGAGCGTATATCACTGAAGGCCCAGGTGAAAAATCTCCGGCCCGCCACTACCATAACTAAAGATGGACCAGATAACTCTGATTCTTGACTTAAGAGCTCTCTCCTCCAAACAGTGTTAGTAGTATAGTAGAGGTAGCTCCGCCAGAACCCTTTGATTCCATCAAGCACTGCCCAAAATCCCATGAGAAGCAGTACTTCTAAATCACCTTTATAAAAAAAACAAACATGCAGTTTATGCATTATCATTCTACATAAAAAAAAAACAGCCGTGATAAATTAAAATAGATTTAATCCAGTACACAACAACATTTTAAAAGTACCAGTGAAGAAGCTTAAAACAAGGTGGAAGTGAGTTTCAAGCCGTCTCTGGAAAGTAAGAGCGCTGGTTAAATGCAAAGGTGAAAAGATAAACTTTAAGCCTTTCCAAAGCATTTCGATAGCTATCTTACCAGATCAAGAAGAAGTTTGATCAATAGCTTTGGATCATAATTGACAAATGGGGGATCCCCGGTTTTGTTTTGGCGGTTTCAGGGAACCACCCGGCAGCAGATGATCTCAATTTTCCTGAAGGCAAATAGTGATCAAGGGACATTTTTTAGCTGTTTAACGGGATGTAACAAGGGAATGTTAACAATGCAGTCGGTCCAAGCCCATTAAGGGCTTTGTCTATTAGGAGGAGGATTTTGAAATCAATAGCAAAGAGTAAATTTTTGACAGTCAACTGGATTTTGATTCTTCTGAGTATAATCAAATGTTAGTTCTGATGTAAAACCTCCGCCGTAGTAGATTTCGTTGTTAATAATGAACTAAAAGAGGCTAATTTCTGTGGTGTGTTAATATTCTAAGGACATATTTCAAACCAAACCCATAATGCTATCAGGTAGTGTATCTGTCAGTGTGTTGCCTGAACATGTGTGTTATATTCATAGTTGAAACAGACGGTTGTTTACTTGGGCCTCTGGATATTTGAATAAAAGGGTTGTATGTGTGAGTTGAATGTAACAACGAAATTTAAAAAATACAAAAAATGTTCAGCTCATACGTCATGGTTCTTATAATATTGGCAGAGCATATTAGAGCTTTTTCTGTTCAGCTCAAAACATAGTCTGTCATCAACGTATGGATTTCTGCTAACAGCAGAGATGACACATAGTTTGAGATACATCCCTACAGAAAGGCTTGGATGTTGAGCCCATCCTTATTTTACCTTATTGAAAATATTCCTCTCTGCCTCTGGAAAATGTATCGGCTTTCATACATGTCATTTAATAATATTTCTCATGTTGTATAAAGTGGATATGATTTGCAAGCTCCTTTTTAAGTTGTAAATGACAAGTGATTACTTCAATATTTCTTCTTAGGATTTCCATAATTATACTCCCTGTCCAGAATCTTATTTTAATCTTTTCTGGTTTAAGATATGCAAAGACGTTCTCCGGGAGATGATGAAATAATCTTCAATCAGTATTTAGCTGGTGGGCTGTGATCTGGGAATAGAAAATGAAATCTCATGGGGAGACGTTCTTTTGTACATTGGATTTTGTGCCTACTTGTACGGATGGTAACGTGCATTTGTTTCATTCCTTTTTTGATCAGCTTCTCTATTTTCTGAACATACAGGTGGGAGTAGATGGAACATAAGTGCGCTCTGTTGTCTGGTGATATGGGTATGTACCTTGGTTTTAGTGTCAATATCAGAATTTCCCTTGGAACTCATTACTTTAAATTAACCTTATTAAAAAAAAGAAAACAATCCAAATTAGCTGAAAAAAACATTTTAAATGGAGCTTTTACATAAAAACACCAACTAATGACAAAAAGTTGTTGAAACATTACCATGCATTCTAATATTTTTGTAAAATGAAAGTGGCGTGCTGATCTGTTAATAGCGGCACATGCACAACCCTCCTTTGTCCTCTCTTTTATATATTCATTCATGTAGAATATAAAACCAATCCTGTCTATTTTCCTTTAGAAATAGCTGGTCATTTCAAGCCCACTGAACACCTTCCTGCATAATTCAATAGGCTTGATTAATTTTAAATTCCCCAGGATTATTTATTTTCTTTAAATGTGCTGTGGAATCCCAGTAATTGGGAATTGCTCTCCACAGGAATGTGGGTCTGTGATCATTTGACTCTGTGAATTCATAAAAACTCAGAGCTGCTCTGTGGATGACTGCTTTCAGCTTCAATTTGTTTGAACAAAATAAATGATTTGGACTCAGCTCATTTCCGTTGCCTGTGGCTGCTAATGTTCAGATCCATCTGAAGATAGCCTAGACCCTCTAATTACTCACCAGGCTATTGATGTATTAGCTCACATTCAGTGGTAGAGAAAAGGCTCCTAAATAGTGACCTCTCCTCTAATCAAGGCTCTGGCTACATAAAAGAAATAGATAGACTCATTTCTGTATAAAGTCACCTCATTAAATCCAACTCAAGGTTGATGTCTGTGATTAATTGTTGACCATTTCCTGTTGAAGTTGTCCCAAAACCTGTGACAACGCTCTGTGTTGCTCTGTGCATCACACATAGTCTTCTTTATGTTTTCACTGCAGTTTGGGATGCAGATTTATGTCTTATCAGTGCCAGCAGCCCTCTCCATGGATGATGGAGTCAATGTGGCCATGGAGCCGCACACTTGCTGGGACGGCTGCTCAGCCTACTGGGCCTGGTGTTCTGTGTGCCTGCGTCAGAATCCTAGCAACACATCCCTGTGGTTATATAAATACTAATCAATGCAAAGTTTACTTATAGCAGAACTCCCCTCATTGACCATTATTATACTGTAAACATCTGTGGCAGGCCTGCATGCCTCCCCGCCTTTAAACCACCTCAGGAGAATGTAACCATGACTCTACGAGAAAATGCTGGTTCACAAGTTGACATTGCATCCCCCCAAAATCAATCAAATCAAACTCCAAACAGTCCATTTCACCCGCCGCATGATTACCAAAGCATGCAAAAATCCCTGAATCCCTTCACGTTTGGGCCACAATCATCGCTCAACCCACTCTACCTATCACACGCACTCAATCTCAATTACCTGCTTTACAATCTGGTGTGTCATTTGATATCAGCTTTGCACCACCAGCGGACAACAACTATCAAATATCATCATGACACACCGTCGTCTGCAGTTTGTCATCTTGCTGCTGTCTTTTTGAATATGACTGTCTCCACCCATCTGGGTCATAATGCTGGTTCATGCGTTCTCCACATCCTCTTCTCTGCCCAGTCCTCGTAGGTCCATCAACTCATCAGTCTCATCAGAGTGATCAGCCCCCACCACCAGTGTCCAGATTCCATGGGGTATATACCATGCTGCTGCTCAGGGAAGATACCCTTCGATCACAATCACCCTGAGGATCCTGAGTGCCAATGTCTTTGGACATACAAATCACAAATCATCTGTTGCAATAAACTTTCATCTTCTCTTTATTCTCGGTTTCTCCTGATTGAAATGTGGAGGGTTCAGTCCTGAACTGACTTTCCCAAAGCCATCCAGTTCTTCTCACACAAAGGTCTATTGGGGTTTAAGATTTGAAAGTGATCCATGTTACAATTTTTGAGTTTACACAAAGGATCTGCGGTGAATGCGGCTATGACAATTCAATGTTATCCCCTTTTTGGCGATTTAATCATAAAAACAGAAAGGTGCGATAGGTGTGATAATTGCCCGGTTGTTTTTGATCCATAGAGAGTTCTGTTAGCTGTGTTGTGGTTCCGGGCTGTCAACAGTGCTCAAACAGACCTGAAGAATAAACCCGATACCATCACGATATAAGACCGCTAGCTGTTAATTCTTATTATTATTATTGCTTTAGATTGTTGCTTCTGGAGTGAATGATGGCAAAATTCATCAGTTAGTTTTTTTGTCCAAAAGGATAAAGCCATCATTTTTCTGCAACCCTGATGAGGATACATGGTTGCAATTAAAGGATAGGTGACCAGCTTAATCCAGCACAGGAGAGTTTGCTGGTCCTAGCAGCCCTATACACTTTACTTTATCACAAACTTCCTTAAATGCTTACATGGAAACCATGAATAAATGATACTTCATACACTTACAGCCAACCATCGTAGATGAAAGCCTAAAGACAAAAAGCCATTAGAGGGAGGAATGGGAATATGACCGGTGGTCAAAGTATTCATGTAGTTGGAAACTCAATTTGCAGTTTGGTCCAGTGGTTCAGAGAGCAATTTTGAGGCATGAATTGCTTCAGCTACTTATTCATGGGCAGTAATTGCCGTGAAAAATGTTTACACATGCACTCATGCATTGACAGCCTCTCACCTGTATGCATCTCTGCTGAATATTTATCACTACACATTCCCCAGTGATTCCCAGATACACAAGAAAATCCTCATAAAGACCCCTGGTCAGCTCAATCAATCAATATATGCCATCCTCATCCTCAAAATCAGGTTTATATTAACAAACAAATACTTCAAATGAGGGACGAAGGAGAGTTTGGACATAAAAATACATGATCTACTCTAAAGGTTGCTGTTGTTGAATAGCGGAACACAAAATATATTGTTGTAAATAATAAAATAAGTAATGATTCAACATATTTTCAATTTGTAGCCCAAGCAAATGGTGAAACCCAGATTTCTTCCTCTAAGGAATAATACTTCCTATCTATTAAAAACAAATTTCTGTCTCTTCATAGATGAGATGGAAAACATAATAAAACAACAGAGATAGAAAAAGATTGAGCTTTGAGCAGATTAAGAAACGCCTGACTTCACCCTCCGTGTCTCCCATCTGTCCCCCACCCTGTCTGCATGTTGGCCCAATGCTGGGAGTGATAATAGCTGGACGGAGCCGTCTTTCTGGCCCTCAGCTGCTCTTTGTATTGAGTGGAGGAAATGGAGGGAATCAGGGGACCAAGGCGTGTCGCTGTGAATGGGCTGGTGTTGACACCTAAGCTGGTCCCTGTCCAGGAACAAACACTTTGGTCACCATTTAGTGTTTCGCTTGTGTAACCTGACTCACCAGCCACTCGGATATTAACCAAGTCTCTATTTCTGAGAGAGAGAGACAACCAATGGAGAGAAACCCGAAAGCAGAGGGCGTTCAATAGTACTTTTGCAATTATAGCAGAGCAGAGCGGGTCTGTACAGAAAAAGATTGTTAAAATACTATTTGTTGTGCACTGCAGGATCTGTACAATGCAATTTCATATGACAACTGTGATCCATGCAAAATACGGTATATAGTAAGAGTGTTCAGTATTGTACAGTTTTTTATATTGTTATATTGTTCTTATTTCTCTACTGAGCTTTTGATATGTTTTACTTGGTATAATATATTCCTCTTTGCTTCTGTAACGATGAAATTTTTCCACTGTGGGATGAATAAAAGATTAAATTAAATAATCTGTTAGTGTAAGAGGGAACCAGACCCATGCCGTTATCCCCAACAGCGAGGGTATATCCCTGAAAAGCCCCCAAACCCCTGTTTAAAAAAAAAAAGAAACTGTGTTATTCATAAAAAATTGACTTGAGATATCCTCAAGTCAATTTGTATGCACCAACGTTGGACTATATTGGACCAAGGGTTGATAAATCATGGCCCGAAAATCTTTGCAGGTAAAGCTCACCCTAGTGTTGGCAATGTGAAACCAACTTGTCCCAAAAATCGACCCAGTTCTTCCTCAGACTAAAGTCTATGTGGGTATAAAAGTTGGAACTGATCCATTAGATCGTTAACACGAAGGAACCGAAAACTGTAACTTATCAGGTTGGTTTCTTCCAACTTTAGTCAGTTTGATGCTTTTGGTTTCACTCTGCTTTAGTTTTTCTATTGTCCCTTTCTAATAATTCAACATATGTTAAACCTCTGAACTTGAACCTCTAAGATGTCCAGCTGCTTTCTATCAGCATGTGATGCCTTATTTGAATTAAACCGAATCACATACCACATCATATCATCTTGGCAACATATATTCCCTTTACTGTCAGTGCTGCTGTTAGAGAATGCACCAGTTCTGCTTGAAGCTCTGCCATATAATGTCATTGTAATTTATTTATACATAATTCAAGTATGCATTAAATTAGACCTGAGCAAATGGCATATTTAACAAATCAATCTTCAACCCTTGATAACTGATGTTTCACATTATATTTCTTTGTGGGATTACAAGCAATGTGAATGAACAATTGCTGATAGTATCTCGTAGTCAAGGTTAGTTGGAAAGAAAGGCAAGAAAGCAGATTTGTGGTGGTTTTAGAGTAGCTGCTGATAAATTAGTCTGGGACAAAATCTCTTATTAACTGCGTATTTTCGTCTATTTCTTCTTTAGTGTGATCAAGTGAAGTGCAATTCCTGGGAGAGACCAAACTGGTTACAGATCACTGGTGGGGGACTGCTCTGCTCAGGTTGCCAGAATCAAGATGTTTCATCTCTTTCACACTGAAGCAGCATGGAGAGCAGATCAAAAGCCCTGCAATAGCTAAGGTGACAATGACAGAGACTCACCTGTATCAACAAAGACACACATAGACCTCAAAGTCCAGCTGAGGGGGGTGCGGAGATCATCTTCAACACCCTGAATCGTGACACGAGTCAGATAATCGATAAATCTCTGTTTGGTTTTGGAAATGGGGACAGGTCGAGAAAATAAAATTAGTAGCAAACACAGAGCATGAGGGAAATCTGAGAGAGGGAGAAATTAAATGCGAGCAGGGCCGAGGGAGCTCCCACCAGATGTGTGAGCATTAATTACTTGTAATCACAGACTGTGCCAGCCTTGTGACAGCGGCAGGAACGCAGGAGACACTCAAGGTCATTAGTGGCTTACGCAGACAGACAGTCATGAAGGCAGACACACACACACACACACACACACACACACACACACACACACAAACTGTGTCTGAGACTATGCCACACAAGTCTGTCGGAGCAGAGAATTTTGTGAATAAACTGTTTCACACCGTGAAATTAACTCAAATTTCACAGCAAACAGGTCCACAGATTTGGGTCTTATGTCACGGCATTGCAGCTGAAAGAAAATCCTCATTGTTCCTGGATTCAGACTCCTGTTGATTCAGTTTCCACGGACCCAAAACCACTAATTAAATGACAATATGAAAACGAGTGAAACAAGTAGTGTAAACAGTAGGAGAGTTTGTGTCTCACACTTTTAATGGTGTCATGGGTCTGTGGCGCTGGTGTTATTCAAAAGCTCTAAGAGGATTACAGGTTGTTTGTTATGGTTTGGGTCTGTGAAATGGCGATAAGGAGGAGCGAATGTGTTGCAGGTGAACCAGACACTGCCAGGTAAGGTAAGATTGCTTCCAGGGCACCGCTCAACTGACATATTGTGACACAAGTTGTTTTTCAATCGAACATTTCAATAAAGCAATTAAATTTGTGAAGTAACACATCCTGTTTTGTTTTTGTCCTCATTTCTGGAGGATTGAGATACAAAATGAAAAAAAACGATCTGGAAGTTTTCATTGACAAAACAACAACATGTCAATAGCTGTTTTGCAATTTCTTTTTCGCAAATTTTGGTACTAAAACGGAATCTGATATGTTAAAAAGAATCTGAATCTGTGTATATGAACCTTGGTTTGTTGTGCGTATGTAAATATATGTGTATGAGAATATGAGAAACACAAGTATGAAAAATGTGTCAGAAATAAAATCTAATCTAAAAAAAACGTCTAAAAGGAAAGAAAAGAATAGTGAGACCTAGCACTGGTTAACGTGTTTGATGTGAGACTCGGGTGATATAAATCATCTGATATCCGGCACACCACAGTTGAAGTAAAGATAAAGCACAGACTTAGAAATTCTGTTTGATTGGTGTCTTACATTTAGCAGCTAGGTTGAGCAGAAGCCCTGATAGATGGAGAGTGGTGGTGACTGATCATTACAGCCTCTCCTCTCGCCTGCTTCCCCGGGGGATCACCGTATCATTGGGCTCACTCCACTGCTAATAGTCCTGTCTAAGAGCTAGCAGGCCACCTTTCAGAGGTAATGCTCCCTGTTGCAATTTAGCCTGCTATTCAACTGTGGCATATCCCAAGCATTGTAGGAAATTACAGCAGAGTGCTGATTTTTTGGGGGGGAATTTCCCCCCAAAGAATGTATGGTTTCCGCATCGTCAGAATTATGATTGATGCATGGAGAATAAGTCAATCAGTCCACCATGTGCCTTCAAATAAGTGTGTTTGTATATGTGTGTGTGCGTTTCTATGCATCATGCATTGATGCACACAGTGTGGCTCGCCCCCCAGTGATTTCTGCTGAGCGTACAACAAATCAACTAATCAAAACTCCAACAATGATGTAACTGCAGCATTTCCTCCATATATATGTCCCTGAAGTCTGACACCGTGTCTCACTTGTATATGAATTTTAACCAGTTTGGAGACCTCATGAATGCTGCTGCAGATCCTCACCTCCCGCTGACCCGACAGACGGCGCTGGGAGGGCAGCGAAATCCCCTCAGCCACCTCAGTTCGGCTTGGCTGAGTGGAGAATGAGAACTCGCTTTGACTGCTCAGCCTGTGGATTACTCCTCAATATGGGATTACGCTCCAATGAATGAGTGAAGACACAATACTGGCGCCTCAGCTCTGAACAAAACAAGGGAGATTTGGCTTTAGAGCTCCTATGGAATATCTGCTGATCTAGTAACACACCGCCACAATTTACTGCCATTCACACTTTATATTTCTCCTTAATCAATGTCTCTCAAGATACTGACTTAATGAGATGCCATGTTGCCAAGATTTATAATCCTGACTGACGTTTTTTTTCATGGTCTCACTCCCTGCTTTTATTGTGCATGTTCATATGTGTGTGTGCGTGTGTATGTGCATTTGCTTGAAAAAGGTGGTAGGTAGGCTGTCACCTTTACTCTCTTTAAAGATGTGGAAAAAAAACATATCCACCGACCCACAGCTCAAATGTCTTTCTCAATGTGTATGTATAATTTCACTATAAGTGGAAAAATTGAAATACTTAACCTCCTATGCTACATTATACAGTGAGAGGGTTTTGTTTTTTTTATGACTATCTAATCAGACAAATGGGATAAAAAAGAGATGCAATTTTTATTCAGTGCATTCTTTACACACTTTACCCATAATCATCAACATTTTGGTCGGAATTTTGTTCTGTTACCTTGACTAATTTAGCTAATAACCTACAGAAATCTGATAAACTCACTTCTTTCTCAGTGCTCAACTCCAGACTTTTCGTTTTCCAGCATGAGGCATTCAGTCCCTGCCGATGTTGAAGCAACATCACTTGCGGCGGTTTATTAAACTGCACAGGTGCCTCTAAATTCTCAAAAGGCCTTAAATACATTTTGCACATATGCTGTAGTTTTCTGCTGTAAACAGACTCCAGCATCATATTAACACGCGTTCGTCTCCTCCCGACTGGATTACTGTAACGCACTTCTCACCGGGATCCCTGATAAAAGTCTTCAAAGACTTCAGTATGTTCAAAACAGTGCTGCAAGGATCCTGATGAGAGTTCG
>VRLP01008320.1:0-17215 GCA_009660295.1 Lophius piscatorius
TTATGCCAGCCTTAATTATAAACTTTATCATAAAGGAAAGTTTTAAGCCTACTTTTAAATGTAGAGAGGGTCTCTGCCCCCCGAACCCAGATTGGGAGATGGTTCCACAGGAGAGGAGCCTGATAGCTGAAGGTTCTGGCTCCCATTCTACTTCTGGAGACTCTAGAGACTACAAGTAACCCTGCATGCTGGGAGCGCAGAGTTCTGGTTGGAGAGTATGGAACTAGGAGCTCCTTCAGATACGTTGGTTCTGACCGTTAAGGGTTTTGCATGTGAGCAGAAGGATTTTGAATTCGATTCTAAATGTTACCGGGAGCCAATGAAGGGAAACTAATACAGGAGAGATATGTTCTCTCAACCTAGTTTACCCGTGCAGCAGTGTTCCGGAATAGCTGGAGGGCCTTCAGAGACTTATTGGGACTACCTGCTAGTAGGACATTACAGTAATCCAGGCTGGAAGTAACAAATGCATGAACTAACTCTTCTGCATCTTTTTGCGACAGAATGTTCCGTATTTCAGAAATATTACGCAGATGAAAAAAGGCAGTTCTAGAAATCTGTTTTATGCGGGAGTCGAAGGACATATCCTGATCAAAGATAACTCCCAGGTTTGTGATGTAATGATGTGGCTCTAGTGCCTTAGTGATGTAATGATGGGGCACAAATACGTCTTTGATTCTGTATGGTGCCGTTCGTTTGCCGCTCTAAAACGGGGTGTAGTAACTGGTCAAGGAACTAGACGTTAAGGCTCGCTGTATAAGTGGGCGGGATCAGGCCTACTAGGACCACCCACCAATAACATCAGTGGGTATCAGTAGGAAAAGCATTTCATACATTCAACCTTATTCCGACAAAAGGTTTAGGTTTGATCATTGGCTGTTGTTACACATCAATCAGCTATAACATAACCATTCATAGGTTAAGGGGAATCTTTTTCCCTTCCATTTAGGCGTCGCCAAAGCGGATCGCCTCATAACGCATATTGATGTGTCATAGGTTTTACACCGAATGCCCTTCACGACACAACCCTTCCCATTTTTCCGGGCTTGTGACCCCCATGTGGGGGGGTCCATTGGTTAAGTGAATATCATTGATTATCTGGTTACCATGGCGCCTGACAGTGGTTGGATAAATGAGGCAGTAAGTGAAGATGTTGTCCTGAAGTTGATGTTAAAAGCAATAAATTGGACCAGCTCATAGATCTGAGCGACTTTGACTGGGCGTAATTGTGCTAGCTAGAAAGCTGGGTCAGAGGATCTCCAGAACCGAGGGTGTTGTTGGTCTGCAGTAGTTGGAAGCTACCAAAGCGATCTACGGGCGGACAACTAGCAAATGAACCAAAGATGAGTTTGTGGAAGGTCAGGAGAGAAGATTCGCCTGTGTTGATGTCACATAGGAGCTTCTGTAGCAGGAACTGCTGGGAAAAAGTTAATGCTGGTTCTGATGGAAAGCTGCCAGAATACCCAGTGACATCAAAGAGCTGTTTATATAGCATGAAATGGGAACTCCTCAATATTAAGCAGGTGGTTTAAATGGTTCATCCATGTATATTTGAATATTTACATGAAAAGTATTTCTTGAAACAGTTTTGAATATTAGTGCAGTAAAATGGACTTATTTCTGGTGGTGGAATTGATGTGGAAGATTTAGTACCGAAGCACTCTGACCATAATCGTAGACACTAAACACTTATAGAGTTAAAAGAAAATATATTGTAATTACAATATAGGAGAAACACACCCACAAACCTGCTTTGGTGCCAGTTTAAAAGATAAGTCCTTGTTTTCTTCTCTATAAGAAGAAATGCATTCATGTCTAAATACCTATTCTGTCAACAGCTCTGAGTTACGGACAAACCACATGTTCAGCCTGTAAACAGAACATCTCAATGTGATAAATGGTCAAGGCCTTTAGTTTCTTTCACAGAATGAAACCACACTGATGAGCCATAATAAAAAAAACAGATGGTCCTAGTGATTTCCTGTTGTTGGTGTTTGACTGTTTGAGTGTTTTGTTCAATGCTGTGATTATTAGAGGCTGCTGTCAGTAACTTTGTGTGTTTTTGAAACAAATATCTTCACTTAAGCAGTTCTGAATGTGATGGAAGAGAGCAGCTCTCCTGTGTAAACACAATTACACTTGTGAAGTAAATATTATTAACCAGCTCAGGATAAATCAGGAGGGATGCTGCTTTACTCCAAACAAATTAAATTAATGACACTGGGTCTTTCGGGGATGTACCCTTGCTGCCGGGGAATAACAGTACATAGGCTTGTTTGCATTCAGTGAAATGAGAGCATAACTGCACGGTTTGAAACAAGCTGCCGTCTGCTGTCTTAGGAGGACATCTTGCAGCAGCTTGTTTTCATCACATCCCCTAAAGCTCTGATCCTACAACCAACACTGCTCAGCAGAGATATTCCTTTGGTTGCATCAGATTTTCTCCTCAAGTTTGCACAGATAATGAGGCAGAGTCTGAGAGTTCATGTTGAAAATCGCGGCGGTGGAGTACCGGAGAGTCAATCCTTTAGTTTTTCTCACTGAGAGACCCTATTGTCCAGGACCCCGATGATGAGTGATAGCATTAAAATGAACTTTGAACCGTTTGTTTGCATGAAGTGGCGAGAATATATCAGTTCATGTTTATGCCGTGGTTCAGCCCGTCAGTCAGGTTGTCAGACGTTCACCTGATAGAGAGCGTCATTCAGCACAAAGGAACACCAAAGGCAGAGAAGGAAAAATCCATCACAATGATATGTATCACATGATGGGCTGTAAAAGAACACAGTACATTAATGAATATCAGACCCGGTTCGGACTGGGTTTTAAAAGGCGATCTGGGTGATGGGAGCAGCGGCGGACTGATTCAGACGCTGAATGAGCGTTTCCGCGTCTTTCAGGACATTTTAGTAATTGATCCAGGCGAGCCTTTGCACCTCACAATCAAGGCTAACTAATCCACTACAAATCAGAACCATTCACAAATGGCTTCACTAATCTGAGTGTATCTCCACAAACATTAGAGCTTCATTTGTCAAACGACGGTTGTGTACGGCTGAGACGACAGCACAACCTCCTAATGATCCTTGAAGAGCAGCAGCAGTGTGGCGTCTGGCTCAGTATTTCCCTCACATTGTTAGTATTATTGCACTTCCTGCCCTCCCCTCTGCTTACATTCTTTGGCTACACTAAATACTGCTGTTTTTCTGCCACACTGGATCTTGAAAACACATCAATCACTGGGACTTGCCTTTTCCCGAAAAACACAGATGGCCTCATCTGTCTTTTATTGTTACCAATTCATTTACTTCCTCGGACCTTCGTAGAATGTCACTCAGACCTGACATTCTAAGCATATAACGGTCCTACTGGATCCGAGTGACAAGATTCTTGGATTAGACTGGTTCTGGAGGGAGCAAGGTTCTTCTCTGTTCTAACAGACCCGTCTGTAGTAAACCCAGATACCTCAGAAGGACACCTGAGACGCCTCCAGTTTAGACTAGACTTACCTTATTATACTTTATTAAATAAGTACCATGGTCTATCCTCATCTCTTAGAAACACAGCTCAACTGACTTTCATGATATTCCAGACTTTGTAACTTTTATTCACTGAACTTATAATAATATTTAATAATAATATAATAATACTTTCATGTCATTCATCTTATTTTCATCATTAATCTGTCATGACAGAAGTTATGGTCCATCAGCTTCATAATGACTTTTTCTTTTCTTTTCTCATTATATCCCAACAGTGCTCCCGCTAGTTTATATTTCTGCCACTAGGGTGAGCTTTACCTCCTAAAGTGTTCTAGACAGAATTTCTCAACCATTGTTCTGATTTAGTCCAACTTTGTTGCAGATGAATCGACTGCAGGAAGTATATCTTGTGTCATTGGGTATCGTATTTTACCCATATTTTAATCTAAAAGTTTGTAGTTGAATTTGCAGAGCCTTATTTATTTATTAATTTATTTATTATTTTATTCATTCATTCATTTATTCTTTTACTCAAATGCTGTGGAAATTCTTCACATTTAATCTGTGGAGTTCAATCAGGGGGACTGCTTGTACTGCTTGTAAGCTGTAACAAGACGCTGATGTTCATGTAAACATGAATATCTCAAGCCTCAAGGAATAATCCTGTCACTCAAACAATTCAGGCCCAGCTTTTAATTTGGTCAATAATCCCAGACATCTGGCAGATCCAGATGTTTTCTAAACTGAACTCCTCACTCGACCAGCCTTTGGCCCCTGAGACCCGTCACCGGTTCAGTGGTTGTTTTTCCTTTGACCAATTTTGTGGACTGACCATCTGCAGATTAGGAACACCTGCAATTCTTTGGATGCCCCGACCGGCCGAGCCGCAGATCCTCTCCTAGCTTCCAACACTTGTCTAAGTGGTTATAATGTATTGGCTGGTCATTGTATGAGTTCTCTATTAATTATGCTTGTTCCTTAATTCGCCAACGCTGCAGTCCACCACTAGCTTCTGGGATTACTGCTACTGTCTGTTTGAACTCTTCTACAGGAGGCCGCTCTGCGTTTCGGCACAAAGATTCCACGCTACCTCCACATCGCCAGCCAGAAGGTCAACCGTTGGGGCAACCAGCGCTCGTACCGTCTGCAGGTGTACACCTTCAGCGGGGACCCGCTCCCACAGAGCCAGCCTGAGGAGAGGTCTATGTCCTGGGCCAGGTGAGATGGAACAAAATAGAAACGTTGACGACTGTGAGAAGGTCTTTGGTCTGGACGGTGTGGAGTTGTGGAAAAGCTGAAATGTTTTCAGAAGGTCGATGGGTCTAAGGATCTGCCCAGAGTTCAAGTCTCGCGTTCTGGTTAATAACCGGAGTGTAAACCCGGTCAGTTCTCACTGAGGAGCACTTCTTGAAAGAAACAATGAGAGGAAAAGAGTTGTTGGGGATGCAAGTCCTGGAGCCGGAAAGAGTCTGAGTTTCTTCGAGGATGTTTCATGGACTGGAGACGTTCCCGCATTTATTCATTATTTATTATTTTTCAATTTTATTTATTTATTGGACTGCAGTCAGTTTCTGCTTACTGCCAGATGCCGAATCAGTCAGACACGTGCTGCTAGAGATATAGCGGCAACTAGATAAAGGATGAAGACGAAGTAGTCCCACCGTCAGCTCGGTAACGCTCTTGTCCCCGACAGCAGGAGTCTATACCTGAAACCCCTGCGATCCCCTGGGTTGTACAAGCATCTATCTCCTCCAGTGAAATGTGTGAAAACCATTCTGTTCTGTAAGAAGAGCTCCCAATGTAGAGTGAAATATGAAATAAAGAAGATGGATTTCCTGGAGTCGAGTCATACGCATCAGGTTTGAACCAAATCAGAGCAACAATGAGTCCCTTATGGAAGAAAATGATCCATGAATAGGTAGAATAGAAGGAGTGATTGCTTTAACAGGAAGAATGTAGGATTCTATTGATGTTGAACCCCCTTCGAGTCACAACGATTCCCTGCCAATCCGGCGCTCTCCTGTCTGTCTGCAGGTATAAGGTGGCCATCACCAAACACAAGGACGTGGAGCAGACCAGCAGTAGCGTTCACAGTCAGAACAACATCTGGACTCCGGCTGTGGACTTCAGCAAGTACATCGACGACAACGAGAGCATTGAAGACGAGGTGTGTATAGAAGGAATCTTATGTAGGCCCGAAATCTGAGGCACCGCCCATAATGCAGGAAAAATGTGGTACCAGCTCGGAGTTTTAGCTCACATGTGACTTTTTCTCTCCTGAATCAGACACAGGTCGGAATGTTTGAAATGTACCGTTTGAGCTGTCTCAGTCTGAACCGTCAGGTCGGAATTCATGCGACTCGGAGTTCATAAAGCTGCGATGGGAGTCAAACAATAACACTATAATCATCAATATAAACACTATAAACATTGTTCTAAACCCTATAAACATCACCATGAACGTTATAAACATCACTATAAACACTAAAAACTTATTTATAAACACTATAAACATCACCATAAACACTATAAACATCACCATAAACACTATAAACATCACTATAAACACTATAAACGCTATAAATATCACTATAAACCTCACTATATAAACACTATAAACATCACCATGAACGCTATAAACATCACTATAAACACTAAAAACTTATTTATAAACACTATAAACATCACCATAAACACTATAAACATCACTATAAACACTATAAACGCTATAAACATCACTATAAACCTCACTATATAAACACTATAAACATCACCATGAATACTATAAACATCACTATAAACACTATAATCACTATAAACTCTAAAAAACATCACTATAAACCTCACTATATAAACACTATAAACATCACCATGAACGCTATAAACATCACTATAAACACTAAAAACTTATATATAAACACCATAAACATCACCATAAACACTATAAACATCACTATAAACACTATAAACTTATATATAAACACCATAAACATCACCATAAACACTATAAACATCACTATAAACCTCACTATATAAACAATATACACATAAATATAAACACTATGAACAAAATAAACACTATAAACAACACTACAAACACCACTATAAACACTAAAAACAACACTATAGGCATCACTATATTCAGCATTAGGACTTGGAGTGTTGACCTAGCCTTAGAGCTTATTTCTGAAGAAGTACAAGATGTTTATGAAAACGTCTCTGCAGGATTTGGTTGCCTGGGTGACGGCCGGTTTCCTCCACATCCCCCACGCTGAGGACATCCCCAACACTGTAACAGTGGGTAATGGGGGTGGGGTCCTGATAAGGCCCCACAACTACTTTGACGAAGACCCCTCCATCCATTCTGCTGATAGTGTTTACATTGGCGTCGGCAAAGAGGAGAGCTGTGAGAACAACCGGGTGGCGTGCCTGGATCAGGACACCTGCAGCCCCGTGCTGGAACCCTTTAGCTACAATGGCTTTGAAGGAGTAATGAAGTTCGAAGATTGGCTTAATAATTGAGCACTGCTAGGTAAGAATCAAATAGACTTGTGCTCTGGGTTATTTACCATGCAATCCACAATGTTGTGAAGGCAGTTTGTGACACTATAAACAACACTATAAACACAGCAACTTTCTCAAATCGGCCTTAATACTTCAACCGCTGACAGGTGAATTCAAGTTTATCTTGATTATCAGGTTATCATTGTGGGATATCCATCGCTAACATTCATGCACGAAAGGGACACCCGAGACTCATTGATGTGCGTGAGGGGAGTATGCTGGCAACAAGCATCACTACATATCATGGTTTCCTGCTTATATAGCTGTTAAACAAGATGCAACATGTAGACTGATGCTGTTTCACATTCATGAATCTGAGACATTCTCATTTTATAACTAGTATTATTATTATTATTATTATTATTATTACTTGGCGGCACAGTGGCGCAGTGGGAATTAACTCTAACCCTCTGTGTGCAGATTGCTTGCTGTCCTCGTGTCTGCGTGGGTTCTCTGTGGGGAACTCCGGCTTCCCCCCACAGTCCAAAAATAATTGCTAATGAATGAATGATTGGATTATTATCACTATTGTTACTGTTATTACTGTTATAACTGTTATTACTATTATTACTATTATTATTAGTATTATTTTAGTTATTGTTATTACTATTATTATTATTTTTACTGTTATTATTCTTATTACTATTATTTTTAGTATTATTTTAATTATTGTTATTATTCATATTATTACTATCATCACTATTATTATTAATATTATTATTACTTGACTTGATGTCTGACTTGATGTTTTTTTTTTTTTTACAGATGACCTTCGACCCTGCTGCCTCCAACCTGCTCCTTTACGCTTTTCGACCTCTTCAACAATAAGGCTTCTACTGTCAACGAATCCGCTCTTCGGCTTCGAGCTCCTAGTTTCTAATCCGCTCTAGGCCTTCTCATATTTTTTGAAAGAAACATATATATCACAATAAGTTTTGGATGTGAATGGATGCTTCGAGGTGTTGGTCCTCTGGTGAACTGCTGACTCGTCCATGTCGTACCTGCCAGTCGCTCGGTATCAGTGGGGCATCGGCCCACTACAAAGGCGATGGACAGGTATGGATGGATTCCAGAGAAGTCAGTTTCTGAAATCACCCACCAACAGCGTCGGCTATAAACTCAGTCACGATACACTGCACACCAGCGAGGACACAATCAGATGCAGTGAGCGCAGCAGATGGGTTCTCCCGTGTTTCCGTCTATAAAAATGTAAAAACTAAGGGCTGAGTTTCGACAAAACCAAATTTAAGGTAAACCTCAAACTTTAAACTTTTGTTTATTCAAGTACATTCAGTGATGAAAAGACAAAGAAATATCGAAACCAACTTCAGACTGGTGCTAGAATGATCTGCCTCACGTTCATAAATTTCAGGGCATTTATATAAAATACACAATTTGTGCAGTTGGGACACCCCGATGCACAATCTTTTGGATAAATGTTACGTTTGGATGCGGCTCTGGTATTGTTTGTTTTTTCAGAAACTGGCTTAACGGTCTCTGAGTTTTTCCCTGAGCTCTGGCTTGACCGAGCCTGAGATGAGAAACTTTGGTCTCCAGAACAGCTGACCCTTTAACTTGGCACCAGTTAAACTCTGAGTTGAACGGTAGCAGGAGGACGATCAGAAGACATCATCAATGCAGCTCAGATACTTTGACTCGCCAGCGTTACCAGTGAGACGGAATGGGTTGCTATACTTGACGGCATCTGAGCAGGAAGTTTAAACTCGCTCGCCGGCAGATATTTAGAAGACAATAGAAACGCGGCTTTGTCATAAGAGGAGAGAAAACTACTGCCTGAGTGAAAGTATCCGCTAGTTTTATTGACTGTTAATAATCGTTCCATGAAAGATGGTGGAACGATGTTGAACGGATGTTAATTTTCATTTATGGGCGCTAAGCGCAGGAGAAAGCCGCTGAAAATAAAATACTTATCCAGAGTTAATCATGGGCGGAACCAGAACTCACTGGATGATTTATAGATTTCATCTGGGCACGCTTCAGGACCCCTCACCCCTGGGATGAGCTGGAGAGGGTTGCGTAACGTCAGTGGGCACTACTGCCACCACGACCCTCGACCTGAATGAACCTGATGGATGGCAGACAGGCTGATGATTAAGTCTGAAACATATTTACAATATCAGTCAGGGGCTATTTTTTCCAGCGGCTTATTCTCAAACATTCAGCCATGTTGGAGAAGAAGCTTCTGTCTGGGTGTGACAGACGTCCACGCTGTGAGACGTTTAAGATGGACGGCTGGAGAATGATCTTCAGAGGAATCCTTGAATGAAAACAGGTTTAATTTGGGTCTCTGTCTTCTCCTGACTTCAGTCCAGAATCTGACGGATGATTGTCAGATTCCTAGCCCTGTCAGCTCTCCTTCAGGCTAAGGAGGGGATGGAGTCAGGAACAAACTCAGGCTTTGTTGAAGATAATGTGCCAGCCAGCAGGTTATCTTCACATAGTAGGTAACCATGGTAACTGAATCAGAGTTTAACTCCGCTCGCTTTCTGGAACGGAAACCCAGCGTTTTCCTCATCTCAGGCTTAATTAAGTCGGAGTTTACCTCATCTCAGGCTTAGCTAACTTAGAGTTTCTCCCATCTCAGGTTTAACTTACTCAGAGTTTCCCCTAAACCTGCTTCCTGAAACCCCCCCAGGACACACTGCAAGTCTCTTATTGTGCTTTTTTTGGAGTTACAGTAGTTTTTTATTTAAAGTTCAGTTTTATCCGTTAAATTTCAAGTCTTTCTTATTAGACCTGTATTTCTTTTGATGAATGTACGGACATAGCTGTTCACCGAAGCTATAGGATAAAGGTCAGTAGAGCCTAAACCCCGCCGAGGCCCATCTGTCCATTACACATGAGATGAGCCCAATAAGACTTGTACGCCAAAGAGGCGATCCTCAGAGTTCTATTTATGCCCTTCACCATCTGACTACATCTGCAATCGTTTCAGAAACGCTCGGAGTATTTCTGCTTTCATACCCCACAGTTTCTCTCTGACATGACATCAGAATGTGTCCATATGGCAGGAAGGCGGGATATCGTTCTCCTCCCTGTTTGGGTTCCTTACCGATGAATCGCTGTGATATAAAGTTGTATGTCAGCACCACTGCTTTAAGGCTCGTTTACGCTCAAAAACGGGTAGAGACGGCGCCGTGCGTTCTGACTCCGCCTTCATTCCTTCTGTTCGTACACCTTTTCTCTTAGCTCGCTGCCACGAAATGGGGCCGTAGCACTGGGAATCGTTGGCTGGCAGCGTCACTATCATTCAAGACTTGACAAATGTCAAAGTGAAAAAGTAAAGAAAGTCCTTCCGTATGTCCAAGTGATTTGATGGCCTCACAGGCCGCCGCTGAGCACAACCCTGCTCCGCTTTTGCTGCTTTTTATTCACAAGATACATTATCGGCTTAGCTAATCTCCGTCTACAGCTGCTGCTGTTGCTGCTGTCGCCAACCTCATGTAGACGGATCAGTGTCAACACGGCGGTGAAGGGAGAAGTTGGGGTTGATAGATGTATGAAACAGACATAAAAAAGTACTAATTTTGGATGCAGTATAACTGAGCCTTTAAGCTGCATCACAGATGGATCCTCCGCCTGAACTACTGAACTTATTATTCCGCTGTTTTGTAGATTTCTGGTTGGACTTGACAAAGTCCAAAACGTCCATCTTTGATGAGTAGATGAAGTAATAGCAGCTCTTCATAAAACATACCACTAACGGTTGATTAATGCAGTCCTGAGGAGCTTTGTTTGTATTCGCTCAAGTGTTTCATGAAGATAAATCTTGCCCTCTGATCATTTGAGGAAAAGGAATTAACTCCATGAGGTTTATTACAGGGAAGATTCTTGCTTGCTAATTTCATGCATGTCTTTCGGAGCACCTCTGGAAATTCAACTGATTAATTTAAATTTCAAAACATTTGATCCCCTCTTTGAATTTGTCTGTTTGAGTTTCAAGACAGAGTAGGTGACGTTATTGCCCAAAACGGCGTAGTTACTTTATTTTAAACAGTTGCGACAAACTTACCCGCCATGAACAGTTTATCATCTGTAGCAGACGCCAAAACGTATATCTGGGTAAAATGTTATCCCAGCTCTTCCTTAATCTTGCTAACAAACTAACAAAGAAATGCAGAGAGGTGAAAACAACCTCCATAGTGGAGGTAAAAATATCACTCATGATTAATTAGTAAAAAAAAATTGAATATGTAAAACAATAAAAATCTGAACTGTAAATTGATTAAAGCACGATTTATAGGCAGTATTTTCTTTTTTAAATGTATTGAAGAGGATTTAGACCATATTATTATTATTTTATTTCTAAATGTTAATTTAACTGAAAATTCAGCTGGAAGTCGGACATTACTTTCAGATAAAATTTGAGTTACATTTTTTTTTGTTTTTATTCTCACGTTAAAGTCATAGATCTAGTCTGTTTTTCACTGACTTTCTTTTGTTGTTTTTATGTTCATAATTCAGAAAATACACCTACCAAAAGCTGAAGCATTGATCAGGACATATTTACCGGAAAAATAATTCATTCAAAAGACTACAGCTTCCTGTGGGGTTGACATGTGTGTAATATCATGATTCATGGAACATTCCCAGCACGCCAATGATAACAGGGTTGGAGTGGAACTAAGACCAGACTGCAGACAACATTGTGCTGATTCAGTCACATTCTTCAAAACCTACAGCGCTTGACGTAAAGAATATCCCTCATCATTTCAATATCCAATCAAACAAATATCAGTCCAATTCCAAACTCCAAACTAGGCCTCTGCCTTCATCCCGACAGCAAGGGTCTATACCTGAACAATCCTCTACGTTGTACAAGCAAGATCCGTGATGGAACTCCTCACATTAAAGGTGAAATTGATGTCCACAGTATTTCTCCGTGAGTCGATTCCTCTGCAACAAAGTCGGACTAAACCAGACCAACAAAACGATGGCCCAAAACCTTTAGAGATAAAGCTCTCCCTAGTGGCAGAAATATTCAACTGACCTTTCCCAAAATCAATCCAGTTCTGTCTCACACTGAGGTCTATGTGGGCATAACGTTTGAAAATAGTCCATGAAATAGTTTAAGTTCTGTCCAGGAAAGACTGTTTTTCATTTAAAAAAAAAAAAAGCTCCCCCTAGTGAGTAAAATATGAACTACTGGGTAAGAGTGTGATATTTACCAGACGGATTTCCTCCAGACCAAATTTGAACTTAATGAGACCCACAGTTAGGAAGTTATGTTTGAAAACTTTTGGAGATGCAGCTCCCCCTAGTGTTGAAAATATGCAACCCAGCGTATGTGACGATACCATAATATGGTATAATGGGCGTCAGACGTTCTCCGCTGTGGTGTCAAAGTCAATAAACAAGTCTGACTTGAGGCTGAGTCCACAAGAATGTTCCCGGTCAGGTAGCCATTAGTCCGACACCAGACTTAATCAGCCATTATATTATAACCACTGACGGGGGAAGTCAGTAACACCATAATTGTTAACTTGTGTGAATTTTTGTTCCTATTTAACCAAATAAATGTTCCCAGACATGATCTAAAGAGTTGAATATCCTGTAAATAAGTTGAGTCGGGTGGCAAAACATTACAACAATGGGGTCTCCTTCTTACGGTCATATTTATGCTGGAAATTATTATTTTTAAGTTATTTGATTTAATCTGTAATTTCTCTGGAGTTAGCCTTGGAACACAGCAGCGAGCATAAGCAAAGCTTTACAGCCAAGCAGGGACTTTCCCTCAGGAGCTCATTCTGTCAACTTATTTTGATACTAGAACGATTTTGTTGTTTCTTCTTTCAATAAACATGATAATTGAAGAAGTGTCTGTTGGATTAATAATACATGTTGATTTGAAAATATTAGTGCGATGAATGTCCACTGTTTTCAGGACATTCAAGACTGAGCAAGGAAAAAAATGTTCTGCATCATGTTGAGAACAGTCCCACACACACACTCGCATGCACACACACACACATGCACAAACACACATGCACACTCGCACAGATGTTTTGCTTGGAGAAGAGAGGAAATTGAAGCCAGCCTAACAAAATTAGGGTCAATCCTGTTGATGTGCACACATGTTTCTGTTTCTGTTCCAAGAGGAGAGGAAACTCAACCCAGACCAAAAAAAGGTAAAGTACAACACAAAATAAATATACGACAATCAACCATTATATTATAACCACTGACGGGGGAAGTCAGTAACATCTATGTGCTATTGTATGGCATCTGTCAGTTGGACAGACAGATGATTATATAATATAATATAGCAGAATATTTCCAAAAGTAAATGTGTTGCACCCAGGAGAAAGTAACAACCATAAGCATCTGAGTGACTTTCTATTAGATAGAGAGGCAGATTGAGAGAAATTGATGAAAGTGACACGGGTTATAAAAAAAGGACAATTTGATAAAATAGATGTGTAATAGTTCAGAAAAAACAGAGAATGAAGAAAAGATGAATTATTAATTAAAACCGAATATTTGTGATAATGAGTCTATTAGAAAGTCAGTGGCGCTCGGACACCTCAGGGAGGTTGTGATTGAAGAGTCTCTGCCCTGGGCAGCAGCAGGTATACCCCTCCTTTGTAATCTGGATACTGGTGGTGGAGTCCGCTTGAGGCCATCTCAACTGGCCTCTACATCGTTTTCCTGCTTCTCCTTTCAACTTGTGTGATTATTTATCTGTGTCCTCCCTCCAGCTGTGTCTCCTTGTCCTCAATGTGTAGTTGTTGATGTCTCATCTTCACACATCCAGCCGTTCTTTCTGCTTCTGTCTCTTTTTTCACCTGCCTTTATATTCATGTGTTTTTTCGATATCTTTAACCTCCTCTGGGTTTTGACCCCTGCAGTTTTCTCTGGACTGTCTTTTTGACCATGGACTGTTCATTGGATATTACCTTTTGGATTTTGGACTAAATCATTAAATCACTCTGCCTCTGCCTCCTTTGTTTGTTTCTGCACGAGGTTCCTGAACTCTGAGGGTCCTGAGCTCTGCTCTAGTGAAGGTTTTGACTCACTGATGTGGGAAAGATTAAGTGAAATACAGAGTTTTTCCCTTTTTGGAAAATACCTTGAAAACAAATAGTCTATTTAATACTCTACAGATAAAATCACATAAGCTTATAATGTGTGATATATTAAAAAAAAAATTTTTTTATATGAATATAAGCATGTGCATAAAGTATGAAGTTATTTACAGGTGAACCTCAACAACATTAAAACAACACTAGAATGTGAAGCACCTTCAGACGTGTGAAAACAAACATTGTTTCCAAAGGATTTCTTCACTGGTAACACATCATTTTATTATTATTGAGTCTAAAATTTAAGCTGAAAATACTTCATTTACTTGTGTCACATGTCAAAGTATTTTTTTTTTTCAAATAAACAAAAGCTCCCTTTTTACAGTGTGTAATACTTTTTTTAAAATTACGCAGGAATCAACAAAATGTATGATTGTGTGCATCAATAATGTACAAATATTATTTTACTGTTTTAAAATTTTTATTTTTTGAAGATAAGACCATGAAAAGTTTATTGGAAGAAAAGTAAAGAACTTAATTTCACTTTTTTGCATGCACTGTAA
This sequence comes from Lophius piscatorius, assembly GCA_009660295.1. NCBI lineage: Eukaryota > Metazoa > Chordata > Actinopteri > Lophiiformes > Lophiidae > Lophius > Lophius piscatorius. Next base: position 14,653 of record VRLP01008320.1, read on the forward strand.
ATAGGAAATTGTTGATGAGCTGAAAGACATTACCTCAACTAGTAAATTAAGTATTTTACAGTTCAACCTATTCATAAGTTGTAAAAACTTGAATTGAAATGGGTCGCATCTGTTGAAGTAATTTTTTGAGTTCACCATTTAATTTTCTTTTTACAGTGCAGACAAATTGGATTGATTTACGCTATAAGTGTAGTTTCTAATACTGTGAAAGGATCATAAATACACCACATGTGGACGGTAGTTTGTTGCAGATGGGACATAACATTTATTTTCAATGACGATACTCGTGTTACATTTGTACATGTAACATTGTACCCCACTGCAAACATACAGCATTTATAACTTCAGTATTATAAAGTCGCTTAGATTTGTTGCATTTACAAATCAAATTACACAACAGCCGTGTGCAGCCTGGATCTTCCACTTCCTGGAGTATCGTTCACCTGAAAACACAGATTTAGATTGTTTATATCTGCAGATATTTTTCATTTCGGACACATTCGTTTGCAGCTGTAAATGATTCAAACTGTGTGCATTTGAACTCTGAAAATACATGAATTGATCTAATTGTAACCGTAAGTGACTTTGCCTTTAAATTGAATTTTAGGCTCAGCGAAACCACTTCCTAATTTCATTCATCCTCACTAGTCGCAGAAAGCAGCAGGATTGTCCTTACAAATGATTAACATCTGGGTTTAGTGACACTGATGTTTACTTGACGAGAACATTGCCGTATGAAGGTAATTCGACCCAAGCGAAGCGCTGGTGAATTATCTGCAGACATCGATCAGCTCATGGCCCAAAGTCACACTTTTTCACATCATTAACTACAAAGAATTATAAAATAGAAAATGAATCAATATATTTGAATGTGTGCCCGATGTTTGGAACATATCTCAATACTAATATGTCAATTCTCAGTAATGGAACTTTTTCCATTCCTTCCATTCAAAAGGTCGATCTAGATGTGATCCATATACTCACCTGCATGAGTTTTATTCATGCAGGTGAATCTCACTGCTGCTTTGTATGGAGAGAAAGTGAGCAATTTGGTCACGCCCACACAGCTCCGATCACGCCCACATAATTTTGTCTTGACTAAATATTCTAAAGATAAACTGATGAGTTCATGTGATTCATGAATCATTTAACACATGAGAGCATTACTGAAACGATGACACGATGGTGATCCCAAAACTTGTTGAACAAATGATATATAGATTGGCCAGATTAACTTGAGAAATATTAACTTCAGAGAGAGTTTAATTTAATTGATCACTCCAATTTACAATGTAAGTTAATGGAGCATCTATCGGACCACCTAGGCACAGAAGGTCCTCTACAGCCCAAACCATCAGGTCGTTTAGTTCCATTCTGGTATTATAAAGAAGAAGAAGAAGAAATCCTTTATTGATCACATACGGTCATTCACAGAAAAACATGGTGAAAATGTTTCTCTGCATTTGACCCATCCTTGAGGGAACAGTGGGCGGTGCATTTGAAGTGCCAGGGTTTCAGGGTCTTGCTCAAGGACCCTACGAAAAGTAGAACATATGAAAGATAGAACTTGAACTGACTACCCTCTGAACTTCTGATTGGGAGACGGCTGCTCTACCCACTGAACTACAGCTGCCCCAGCGTGATGTGACGCAATACACACTCATTAGATCATCATTAACTGGCATTCTGTGGAAACCCTTTATATCCAAATGCTGACTCACACAAATAAAGTCCCAATTCTTGTTTGAACTTTGAACAGTGTTTCTATCTAAAGGGAGGGCAGACTTAAAGGGCCACAAAGAAGGGAGGGTTTGAGATCTTTTTACTGCAATATCCCATTTTTTCTTATTGACAATTTCTTTGTACGTTTTTGTGATTTTCATGAAAACTTCTGAACATCATTACAACTTACTAAGTCCAAGCATACCGTTTCTGATTGAACTGCACATTTGTATGTGTCTTGCGCATGAATAAGATGGAAAATGTAGGGTTAGAAATGTCACTTCTGCTTCTGTGCTTTGCATATCAGGCGCACACAATAAATGTGAATCAACTTTCATTACTTTTGTGAAGACTTTCAAGACATCAAGAGCTTAACAGCTTAAGATGAGTTAATGCATACCTTTCATACCTAAAGCTGAGGCTCTGCTGTTAATTGTAAAGTCAAACACTTTTAATTAGTTTGTGTCCAAGGACCTTAACAAAGGTGAATTTTGAAAAATGTGCAACGATTGGAGAAATTCCTCTTGGCCTTAATTAGATTCATTTGTGATGTTTTTTTAATGAAGCACGTGTCAAGAGCTGAAGTTGATAGCCTGAACTTATTCATGTTTGTTGTTCTATTTAAAATAAACACTCATCGAAAGGATTTCATTCTAATTTCCGAAATACAAACTTAAAATCGTAGAAATCGTTTAGAAAAAAAAGGTAAAATCACATTGTAGGTCGTTCCTCTCTTCTGGTTTCAGTGGACGCCTCCATCAAAGGCGTGGTAGGTGAAGGGTTCCAGCACTGGGGTGCAGGTCTCTTCAGTCAGGCAGGCCATCCTGTTGTTCTCACAGCT
>VRLP01008321.1:0-17208 GCA_009660295.1 Lophius piscatorius
AAGGGAAGCTAATACAGGAGAGATATGTTCTCTTAACCTGGTTCTGGTCAGCACACGTGCAGCAGCGTTCTGGATCAGCTGGAGGGGCTTCAGAGACTTATTGAGACTACCTGCTAGTAGGGCATTACAGCATTCCAGCCTGGAAGTAACAAATGCATGAACTAACTTTTCTGCATCTTTTTGCGACAGAATATGTCTTATTTTAGAAATATTACGCAGATGAAAAAAGACAGTCCTAGAAATCTGTTTTATGTGGGAGTCAAAGGTCATATCCTGATCAAAGATAACTCCCAGGTTCCTCACAGTGGTGCTGGAGGCCAAGGTCATACCATCCAGAGTAGATATATCATCAGATAAATTGTTTCTAAGGTGTTTGGGTCCCAGCACAATAACTTCAGTTTTATCTGAATTTAATAATAAAAAGTTGCAGGTCATCCAGGTTTTAATGTCTTTGAGACACGCCTCTAAATTGGATAAGTGATTAGATTCACCTGGTTTCATTGATAAGTAAAGTTGTGTGTCATCTGCATAACAGTGAAAGTTTATGGAGTGTTTCCTGATAATGTTGCCTAAAGGAAGAATATATAATGTGAATAATATTGGCCCAAGCACAGATCCCTGGGGAACTCCATGTGTGACTTTACTATGCATGGAAGATTCATTGTTAACAGATACATTCTGAGATTTGTCACATAAGTATGACTAAAACCAATTTAATGCAGTGTCTTTGATGCCAATTAAGTTTTCAAGTCTTTGTATTAGAATTTGGTGGTCAATAGTATCAAATGCAACACCAAGATCCAACAAGACCAGAACAGAGACCAGTCCCTCATCAGATGCCATTAAAAGGTCATTCATAACTTTGAACAGTGCTGTCTCTGTACTATGGTGAACTCTAAAACCTGATTGGAAATCCTCAAATAAACTATTCTTACGCAGAAAATCACACAATTTTTCATATAACACTTTCTCTAAGATTTTAGAGAGGAAGGGAAGGTTAGATATCGGCCTGTAATTTGCTAAAGCCTCTGGATCAAGAGTCGGCTTTTTAAGCAGCGGTTTCATTCTGGCTATTTTAAAGGAAGTTGGTACGTAGCCGGAATTTATAGACAGATTGATGATTTCTAATAGACAGTTGCTGACTAAGGGTAAACTTTCTTTGAGTAGACTAGTTGGGATTGGGTCTAGGAGACAGGTTGTTGTTTTGGATAAGGAAATAAGAAGTTAATTGTTTTAGATTAATAGGACTGAAGCGGTCTAGATCTGCTCCATGTCTCTCTGTTGTTTCCAAGCACAAAGTCCTGTAAACTTGAGCCAATTGAAGGCAGGAGGTTGTGGATCTTGTCCCTAATACTTACAATTTTTTCAATAAAGAAACTCATGAAGTCATCGCTACTAAGGGTTTTAGGAATACGGAGCTCCATAGAACTCTGACTCTCAGTCAGCCTGGCTACAGTGCTGAACAAAAACCTGGGTTTTTTTTTTTCATTTTCCTCTATCAGTGCAGTGAAATAGGCAGATCTGGCGCTGCGGATGGCTCTCTTATATCTTTTCAGGCTAATCGGGACTCAACAAGTTTGGTGTGTCGCCATTTTCTTTCTATTTTATGAGTTGTTTGTTTGAGGTTTGGAGTCAGGTTGTTAAACCAGGGAGCTGCTCTCCTCTGTTTCACACTCTTCTTTTTTAGGGGGGCGATAGTGTCCAGAGTTAATCTCAGTGAGCTTGCAGCCCTATGGACAAAATAATCAATTTGCCCAGGACTAACGTTGGAGTCAGATTCTTTGAGACATGCAACTGAACTCAGGGCTGATGGAATATATTCTTTAAATTTATTGCAGCTTCTTAGATATATTTCTAGCGTAGAAAGATTTTTCTATATCCGAGTGATTTAGCATTGCAAATTCAAACGTTATCAAACACTGTTCTGATTGCAGTGGATTCTGTGGATGAACTACTATTTCAATGCCGTAAATCAGGACTAAATCCAGGATGTGATTAAAACAGTGAGTGGGCTCATTCACACACTGACTGAAACCAACACAGTCTAATATTAAGTTAAACGCAGCACCGAGACTATCTCTGTCTTCATCTATGTGAATGTTAAAGTTGCCTAATATAATTATTTTTTTCTTAAGGACTAGGCTCGGTGGAAAATCAGAGGACTCATTTAAAAATTTGGAGTATGGGCCAGGAGCCCGATACACTATGACAAATAAGAATGGTGGTTGATGCTTCTAGGTTGGATTTTTAAGACAGAGAGTAAGGCTTTCAAATGAGTTACAATCAGGTTTGGGTTTAGGATTTAACGGTAAACTGGAGTTAAATATGGCGGCAACTCCGTCTCCTTGGCCGGTGATTCTAGGTATGTGAGTATTAATATGTGTAGCGGGGCTAGATTCATTTAAACTAACATATCCCGCCTCACACAGCCATTTTTCCATCAGACAGAATAGGTCAATATGATGATCTAGAATAAGATAATTTACTAAAACTGTTTTAGATGTTAGAGATCTAATATTCAGGAGTCCACAATTTATTATATATTCATTTTTAACTACATTCTTGGTGTTTTGATTTTTGATGTGTGAGTCTGTCAGAAAGTTTTCAACGCTCGACTCTTCATGGAGATTGTGGTGAAAGGGGTCATCCCTGAGCAGCAACAAAATTAATTCCCAATTAGAGTCCAGACACTGGTGGTGGCTGATGGCTCGACTGACATTGATGAGTGATGAAGCTGATGGATCTGTTATGGGGAATAGCTGGGGGGACTGCTCTCTTTTTAACGTGAGGAAGCAGCGTCTCTGCTCAAAGCTCCCTAAAAATATGTTAGCTCCCCACATGATTTCTAGGACTAGGTCCAGGTACTCTCTGGAGTTGAGGTGGTTCATCCTTTGGATTTGGAGGTTTCCATCCATTCAACCCCTACAGAACACCTGTACGTCTTTCGGATTTTCTGAAAGTCAAAGTTCCCAAGGAAATGCAAATGATTTCTTAAGGGGAAATACAGAAGCTGCAATGTTATGAGAATAAAAACAGTGATCTCAGTAACAGGAAAGTCAGGTCGCACTGCTACTGCTACTTTTAGAACCAAACTTTACTGCATGTTATTTTTTTCTTTACAGATTTGGGGAATATTTTACAGATATACTAGTCTTACGGGTTAGCATCTGATGAGATTGACATGTATGAATAGACTGGTGGCATAACATATCTCATGTCACCATAGTACACCTGCGAGATGAACTGGAAAGTGATGCTGGGTAGAGGGGCACATGGAATACCCTTCCTTAATTTTCAGAATGAGCAGCATGAAAAGGATGAAAATTAAACCTTTACATGACATCATGAGCCCACAAGTGTCAAATATTATTTAAAGCTACCATGAATTTGAAAAATAAATCCAAACTCACCAAAACATAGGTCCTGCAACTGCAATAGTAAATATAACAAACACAATATCATTCATGCTGATACTGACATGTTTTTGTTTATTTAGCACACGCAATGTGAATTAAACAACCTGGAAAAAAATTGAAGGGCATGTAATTGTATCTGTATTTAATAAGTTTGAAAGGAAGGTGCAAATTTGCAAAGCGTTGCTCACAGACACAGTTTGGCATTCTGAGAAGCTGGTTCTGTTGTTCGGACCCCACTGGAGGAGCATAACTATACAGCCCAGAAAAAGTGGCCCAGATTGTAGTTGTCTGCTGTATGTATCACAACATTACCAAACATCAGGGGTTGGAGCAGGATGTCAAGGACCTGGAGGAGGAAAATGATCGCTGGCTCCATGTTTGCTGTGTGCTCTCCTCCTATGTGCTCTGTTCCCTCTCCGTTCCCCGCCTGCTCTGTTGTGGGACCGCTTAGATTGAGAGAGAGACCCCACCACTGCCTGTTCCCCATCTTCATCCCTCATGCCAGGGCACTGATGGCTATTGTCAGGCCAGCTAAACAGAGCAAAATGTTTATTTTTTCTTTGAAAATCAAATTGGATATACAACTATATTCAGTCAAACATTGCCACATGAAGCACATTCATTTCTGATTTGGTTAATACATTAAAAAACAACAAATATAGCCCCATACAGGCCAAATCAACCTGGTTTGGCCTGGGAGTGTAGTTGTCGCCCATGCGGAAGCGGTTCAATCCCCTAAACTGCCCCTGCTTGCGGTCAACATGTCATAGGGTCCATGAGTAAGACCCTGACCCCCAATTTGCCCCATGTGATCTTTCCCAGTGGCTTCACACTGCTGCTGTTTGAAATGCAGAGAACTTTCACAATAGCTTGGTTTACATGGACACTTTTCTCATTTCAGGATGAAATCATTCCGGAATAATATTCCTGCAGCGACTGTTTACGTGAGCAGTGATTTAATCGGAAATGGTGTTTACATGCACCGACAAATCAATCGGAAGAGCTGTGTGAGGAGAGCAACAGCGAGCAAGAGATGACCAGCTTTAACAAAGGGTGGGCGGGGCAGTTATTGTGCTTATTGGGATGCTTTTATTAAAGAAAAAGTTGATAATATCTCATGTTCACTTCTAAACTGGAGGCCCAAGGGAGAGAGGGAGAGCGGAACAGATGCTTTCTGTACCTCAGAGTGCTTTTACTCTGACTAACGTTCCAACATTACGATGTTATCAAACATTAAGTTATTGCTGAGGCTGTATTGTGTGGAACCTCACCAGAAATGTTATCTTGACATCAGCGTCATCCAAAAACTTTTAAGCAGAAACTCTTCATCACTCGCTGTTGTGGGATTAATGCCGGAACATAAAATGCTGATTATAAAATCGACATCTTCAAAGATTTCCAGTGCTTTTTAATTTGTCCACAGCGTCGGTCTATCAAGGCCCCTAACATTTTTTTTTCTTGGATGTGTTTGTAGAATTCATTATTTGTTACTTTCCAACTTAATTTCTTGAGAATATGCGTGTAAAACAAACTATCTGCTGTGGTCTAGATCATTAAATGTCGGCATCGTACACGCGCGTGCCGACGCAGGGCACGCACTCACCAGGGACCATTCCAATACACCGTTTACATGCAACGTGTTTTTTTGACAACATTCCAAAAGGACTGAGACTAACCTCTTGCAAGGGAATAAAATCTCACCGGGAAAGGGACTTTTCTTTCAGAAAAGGGTGTTGTATTTTCTATTTGTGTGAAGGGATACTGCAAAATAAGAATTTCATTGCCTAGTGTGAACTTTGTTACTACAGTGTGTATGACAATAAAAAATCTTGAATCTTGAATCTTGAATTTACATGCAGCGTTTTCTTTCTGACTAGGCGTCTTTTCTCAATCTATTAAGAATTAGGCTGTCCATGTAAACCCACCTAACCTTGTCCTGGGTATAACTATTTAGCATCATAATAATAAACTAAATGTATTTATTAACAATGTATTCTCAACCAGATTATATTATAGAATCTGTCCAGCAGCAATGCTAAATTAAAGTTCCCAAATTCCTGGTCAAGGGGGCCATTAACAAGGAATGCTGGAAGTTCTGTGACAGAATCGCTAAGAGCCTGAGGCCGTGCTAGATAAGGAACGTGTTTACACAGCTTCTAAATGAAACATCCAACCTTTCCTCTCTCTGCCTCTCAAAGGATTGAAGGTAATAAAAATAACTAATCTCTCTCATTTAAATGCATGCACTGATTTGCTTTCAGACAGATTTTCATTAGCGGAGCCCAGGGAATCAGTCCTTTTATTGGTAATCAGTTCAGAAAAAAAGAAAATCGCTACAGTCATCTCATGAATTCACTGCAGAAGAAATTAGATCTGCTGCCCCACAAGCGCCGTGGGATTTCACTGGTGATAGGACCGCTAAATTAAATGTGTTTTGGGGTCATCCAGCGTGGGAACGGTATATATATATAAGATGTCCACACAACGGCTTGTTGATCATTATCATGGGAGGAAAAACAGAAAACTAACCGAACAAGTTAATTGAATGTTTTTAAATTCCAATTTTTCCACTTCTGAGAAAAGAGAACACCTACAGACTCTATCTTATAATAAATGTTGATTGTGTGACGTTGGAAGAGAATCTTCACTGGAGTAAGGGGGAGAGGTTTGCATATGTGCCTGATGTCTGTGAGAGTTTTTCCCGTCTGTGTTTATCCCTGTATAGTTTCGAAGGGTAGTTGAGGATCTATGAACTTAATTAGCCTGGGTTCACTGCTTGCTCCACGTGAGCACGGCTGTGTCATCTCCTGGATCAGTTCTCTGTTATACAGCTGCTAGGAATCAGAGGTGGTCAAACGGCCTGGATGCTCGCCACAGCTGCTGTCACAACGAGCAGAGAAAGACCTCATGAAATTGTCCAAAGATTATAAAGAGCGGCTGGAGCAACAGACGTTCCTTTGTCCTGCAGTGAAGGCATTTCTTGCACTCATGAGCTGCAGCATTCAGTGTGAATACGCTCTAATGTTGGCCTCCAAATGTAATTTTCCATCGTGGTGTGTCTGTGAGTGCAAGTGTGCAGATTTATTCTTGGATGTAAAATGGGATGAGGACATGGGGGAACATCATATGAGTTGTCTGCCTATTAAAATGTTGGAATCATAGCTTGGAGCCGCTGTCTAAGCCAAATTACAACTTGAGGTGGAGAGGTCAGCAGAGGAATTTCATTGTTGTTCCGGGGACTTCTTTAAAAGGGATGACTAACGTACTTCCCACAGAAAGCAAACATCTACAAAACCACAAAAAGAGGGACCTTGAATTTATAAACTGGTGAAGTACACATCAAAATATGGAGATCATCAAGATCCAGTCGTGATTTCCTTCAATAACTGTGATACTTTCTATTCCTCCACACGATGAGCATCTGCTAATGATGCATTCAGGAACATATTTTTAACTTATGCATAAATGCATAGGTGCTGAGTTTGCCACTTTTACAAGCTGGAGTTTTACCCAATTAGAGACAGCATAGTATCCGGTGAGCCAAAGAATAACATAGATCCTTTGTGATCTTTGCTGATGCCTGGAAGGAACAAGAAAGTGCCTGAAGAAAAGGAAAGTGAGAGGGCACGCGAGGAAGGACCTTCTGATCGATGGTGGGGTCTGACTCTCAGTGGTATACCCTTGTCTCTAATTACCAGCACTTAATGAAAGCGCAGAAAGAAGCGGCTGGCTTGTTGTGGAGAAAGTGAAAAGTATGTGCTTAGACGCCTCCAGGCACAGTGTAAACATGTACTACGCTTTTCTGGTGCCATAAACTCCTGCTACTAAAGCTCAGAGAAAGTATGGACTGCCCAAAGGAATCAGTTCAAACCGAAATATTTTCCTTCTCTTTTCTACCGCATTTGATCTTTTTTCTGCCTTTTTTAAAAGCTGGCTGATGACATCGAGGACTGGTTAGAAGGTCCAAGAATAAATTTCGTAAGTCCACATTACAAGCCTGATTGTTCAATTCTGATTTCTTGCTGGAATCTGATTTGGTTGCATTCGAAGCTCACAATCACAGCTAGAGTAGCTATGTCGTCCAGCCAATGTACAAATCCAATTATGGTAACCCCTGCCTCTGGTTGGCTTGGCATGACGATGGCAAATCTCACATTACACATCATTTTTTGAACTCTGACTTTGTCTGCTTGATTAAAATAAAAAACTCATCACCTGAATGTGCTCCACAAAATGTGATCTCCCAGTAACAGTACATCCTTTTACACTTGATAATGTGAAGACAACAGTTACTCAAAGTTTGTCACTATAGGCTTCCTTATAGACTTCCTTTTTCCCACAGATGGCACTTTCACTGTTACTGCATAATTGACATCAGAAAGTATTTGAGGTTGGACTCTTGTCATGTGAAGTTTGGCAAAGATTAGACCATGGACACATGGTCTAATCTTCAGAGTCGGAACAATTTCCTATTTTATCACGTAAGATTGAAATTTGCTGTGTCGCCCTGGCCATACCTTTCAAGTTATACAACGAAAACTGGTTTTCATCCTAATTGGATTAAATTGATCAGGTGCAATCTATAGGTAGAATGTGTAATAGTACAAATTCAAATGGTAAAAGATAAATGCTTAATTTGCACTGTAAATACAAAATGCTCCACTTCCTGTTTGATTTTTGTTCATTATTTTCAAGAGATTTTTTTTAAAAATTTTTTAGTGAACTTCCAAGTGATACACACAGCAGGGGCTGCTTCTGTGAAACGTTTCAAGACAGTGGTTCTCGGAGAGTTTTCAAATTCAAACATAAAAAAACCCATTTGGAAATATAATTTTAAAAGAATCATGTGACCCCAATGTGGCTTATTTGACTTTATTTTTGTTTGTTTTTTTAATCAAACGTATTTTAGTTAAAATATTTTAGGAATTATGCCCTTATGACATTTCTTTTTTCTTAATAATCTCATGTAGCTACCCCAAAGTACAGACTGTGAAACGCTCTTTTAGGGGCTGCTGTGGATTAATATCCCAATGCATACATCAGATATTATTTGGTCCCACTGTAGAGGGAACCAATTCTAGAAGAAGTCTTGTTGTCACGATCAAACATACAATCAATGCAACAAAGTGAAAGTAATTGTCTGCATTTGACCCAACATGCAAAACACGGACTGCAGGGGAACAAACCATCAACCTCCCAATAGGTTCCTCTGTCCTACTGAGCCACAGCTGAGCATAAATAAAATACATCATTTGATACAGAGTTTTCGTGATACTGGTGTCTCAGAACCAACTTCCTGTTTTATAGTTAACATTAACAATCTATGTGCCCGTCATCTGATGAAACTCAACCAGGCATACACTCTCATCCCCTATAGCAAGGGTTTATCCCAGAAAAGCCCCCAATCCCCTCTGTTTTACAAGAAATCCCCCTGATTAAACTCCTCAAATTAAATGCAATGTTATATTTGAAAATCAGGGTTTACTTTGTAAAAGAGCTCCTTCAAGTAAGTAGAATCGCAACCAGTATTGTCAATCAATATGCAGAAAACTCATCGCACCAACTGTTAGGAATTTATGTTTGGAAAAAGAGTTATTTTGTAAAAGTAGCTCCACATGGTGAGTAAAAAATGGCCTATGAGAGCAGAGTACAATATTCTTGAACCATATTTCCTAAAGTTGATTCATATGCACCAAATTTGGAATAAATCGAACCAGTGGCGAAATGTTTTGAAATTATAGCCCAAAAACTTTTGAATAAAGCTCCCGCTAATGTTAGAAATATACAACTGACCTTTCCAAAAACACTCCAGTTTTTCCTCACACTAACGTCTATGTGAATATAAAATTTCAAAATTGCATAATATCACCGACTTTTCGGGATATAATTACAACGACTTCAAAAAATTTTGAATTATCCTGTTAGCAAACACACACACACACACACACACACAGTTGTCAGTTGGAACCATAAAGTGAAGAATACCGGAAAAAAATATATAAATATTGGCGCCTCAGTCCAACTATAATCTCAGTTTGGTTCTGCTGACAGAAAATCGATTCCAGATGGAGGAACCAGCTTCCTTTTGGCCCTTTTTCACTTTTTTTGTAATTTGTGAGACTTTATTTCTCAGAATTGCAAAAATTGTCCACATTTAAGGAAAGGGAATTGTGCCAATAATAGAATGTATTTAAAATAAATATTAAATGTGTCAATCAGAAATGTGTCTGCGGCCAAGATGAAGAAGCTCATCCTTCATCCTTCATCCTTCCAGGAGTTGGCCTAGTGACTATGTCTTCTGTCAGCTGGTGCTTTGCGTCTTCCTTCCTCACAGCTCGTATCCTGTGAGGAGGAATCCAGCATATTTTGGCTCTGAAGATATTCAGCTAGATCATACAAGCGAACACGGCGAGGCTGCAGCAGGCCAGCAGCTGAGTGCTGTTCAGTGTTGAGAGATGTTTACTCATTCCTGGCTTGATTTGACGTTGCCATCACAAAGACTGTGAGTAACAACCTTCCTCATTCGGAGAACCGTGTTCTATCTGCACTTCAACTTTAGAGGAACTGGAAACTAGGTCCACGAGGCCCACAGGGTCTTCTGGCTGAAAGGATTAGTATTGAATTATTTTGACCAATAATAGTTTGATCATAGTGCTTTCAGTTGAGCTACGTATGTGGTTTGAAATGTTTTACATAAAAATGATTTCAACAGAGTTTGAAAAAATCAGGGAGGCAAAAATAAATTTGAATGGAGTCCAGGAACAAGTTGTATTTGGAGCGTACTGCTGTTTTAGCGTTACTCACACACACACATATAGGGCAGGAGGTGACAGACATGATGCGTTTCACAGATGCCAGTCCCCACCTGCCTGTAATGACGGGCCAGACTGGGCTGATCTCCGGAGGTGTGTTTTCTCCATTAGGTCTCACACCAGGCCAGACAGGAACACAGCAGTCATGGAACCAGTCGGTAAAACACACCGCAGTTACCAGCCATATAAATCTATTACAACCATGAGACCGGGCACTGAGTTTATGTTCCAATGTTTTGTTTTTTCTGTCTTTATTAAGGTTTAAGATTATGTTGAGTCAATACTTGTGGTGTTTGGTCCAGAATACATTATTATTTCATGTCCAACGATACTCTGCCAAGATTCCATTATGACAGATATTATCAATTGATCACAATTGACATTAAGTTTGACCCTAATCGTTTTTTTCATGTCAAACCATGTGACATCTATGAGGAGCTGAATCGTGGCTATGGACGCACATAGTCCTTCTTTTCAGAGAAGAAAAAACAATTGTCTGGTTGTCAAGAAACGTACATAAAAATAAACGTATTGTTATCATATAATATATGTTAATATTTTTAAAATATTGTTCCGATTCCAGCACATTCCAACGAGATCAGTCAGGCTTCGGTCGGATATGCACACTCTGATAGGCATCAAATGACAGGAGGGAATGACACATTCTGATCCTCTGAAGACAAAGATGGGTCAGCGGGATGCAGCAAGCAGGTCTATCTATACCCAGACTGATCTGAGGGACGTCAAATATCATTGGTTACATATTCTGATCGTTCAATTATCCGCTGCGCTCCGCATTGCCCCTGACCTTGGGATTCCTCTGTGTAGGAGGGTTAGGGTTAGGGAAGCATGTCTTGCCACAAACTATAGATATAAGCAGAGGTGACCACAAAATACCATCAATATTTGTGCCTTATGATTAACACGGCGCGCAGCAGAAGCGATAGGATACTGATCAGCGATGTCACAATTCAATTTTTTTTTTGTGACGATGCATGGGCCATGGTGCCCCGGGCCGCCAGTGTCGGCCATATCAATATGCCGCTGCCTGTACCAGTTATTACCCTTAACCAAATCCAGCTGTTGCATTCATAAACTCTAATAAATGCCTTCTACTTTGAGGAAATGTTGGTTTTTGAATATCAACTTCATGGACCATCTAAATACGCAGCTGCTCCATCCATGTTCTTTCACTATGAAGGGTCTTAAATCTTTCAGTCATCAGACCTCGGACAGTGGATCCGACCGAAGAGGAAAGTCATTGTTAGATTTTATGGAATACAGCCTTCAATTCATTCATCTTGTGGATTGAGCTTGATTTGGGTCCAGCCCCTCACACCCTAAAGTGCCCCTGTCTTGTCAATTGTTTGTTTGTGGCACCTTAAACTTATCTTGTAAATAAATTGATGATGTGTTTATGTCATATGGGAGGGACGGTTATAAAAGGAAAGATTCTCATCTTTATTACTTTTGATGTAAGCCACATGTTAATAATGATTATAAACCTTCAGTGTTTCATCAACCTTTTACTTTTTTAATTTGTAAGAGGCAAAGAAGAAGAATAAAGGTAATTCAGTCATTCAGATGTGACGTTTATGGGCCAGAGGTGAGAAAAAGGTCATTCTGGTAAGCTTGACAGTTAGTTACGATTTATAAACTGTGCTTGTGTTGACGTGTGAAAAAAGCTTTTGCTTGTTGTCACTGCAACCAGGGAGTAAAAGACAAGGACATGTCGGCACCACGGCTGTGATTTCGTAGCGTTCCACTGGGTGTCGATGTTATCAATCTCACATTGTTATTAGCTGAAATTTGAATTCCCCTCTGTAAATATTTAATTAAACAGCATCATATGTACAGTTTATCCATTCCCAGTTGCTTGCTTCGATGATTGACGTGGGAAGGGGGAAGACTGCATAGACCTAGTTTAACATAAGAAAAAAATGTAACTTCTAGTAGTTGTAAAGATATTTTTACTTATTTAGGATTAAAACAAATTGGGCTCTTTTGTAAGCATACAATAAGTAACGCTACTCCAGGATGATGACGGTGCGGTCTGCAGTGTTTGACAGATTGCCTTATAATACGAATACGAATCCGTGTGGATTTCCCAGTGAAACCCAAGTTTCATCTAACCTCTCACGCACTACTTTCCTCTGTTTAATATGTAAGTCCATACTTTATTTAATCTTTCTTTCATTTATGAAAACATTGCTTTTTTTTTCATTGAAATTCCTGTAACGAGCTTGAAATGAGTGGTTTGCCACTTAATTCAAGATATATCTGATGTTTCTAGAGCCTAGATTAATTTCATATTCAAGAAACTTGACTAGGCATAAATATCAGACTGGAAATGTAAATAAATTCAAATGCTGATAGTAGGTATCTTCTGTCTTCCGTATTCATTTACTTTGTTTAAATACATTTTGAAGTGCCTAACAGAGATGTGCAGGATGGCAGAAAAAAGTAGCTACATCTGATACTTATGGAGATTCTATTGGTTTGGCAGGTACTGGGTATGAAGCCATTACTGGACAGATTAAAAAGTACAAACTTTTCAAGTGGAGGAAAAACATTGTCAAAAGTATAGAACTTTTTTTACTTCTTTACTTAAGTAAAAGTGCAAAAACTACTAGAGTATAAAAAGCTTAACTGTTTTGATGCCAAACTAACTGAAATTCATGTCATATCATATTTGATATTTATTTAAGGAATAAGGAATTTCAACTTGTATTACAGCCACTAATCAACATAACATGTATTCATTACATAAAACACAGGCAGAAAAAAGTGGACAGAAAACTTTCTTTACATCTGTCTTGCATGATAAGCCCTGATGGATCCAACAGGAAATCATCTTTTGTGTGTGCGCTCTATTCCCTTCCACTTAGGCTGAAATCCATCTTGACGTTTTCAAACCATTCAATAATGCTGAATAAAAATCAAATACTGATGCAAGAAGTCTGTTTTTAATAAAGTCAAGTGTCCAAAATACAAAAATTTGTCTTAGAATTTATGGAATAGGAATAAAAAGTTGTCAGAATAATAAATACTCAAGCAAAGGACAGACACCTGAAGACTTTTTACTTCACTACATCCCACCTCTGTTGGGGAGCAGGAATGCAGGCTACTTTACGAACAATCCATGCAAGAGACTTTCCCTCAGAATCCTAGATGTGTGCCTCATGATGGCACAAGACAAATGATCAGAAAAGAGATCTTGATCTGAGGAATCTATTTGAAAATCAGATGAACCGCCCTTACACCTCTTTTTTTTTGAGTGTTTTCAGCCATGCCTTCATTGTGCTGCAGGTGATGAGGGTTGTGAGTTCAGAACACTCCTACCTCTCACTGTCAGCATATCTCTCACACCCCGCAGCACAGGAGAGCTTAGAATCTGCATGTTCATGTTAGATGAAGCCTCAGGCACTCAACAGCAATGACACCGCCACGTTGGCATGAGCGCTGTGTTTCTTACGTGATTTTTTAAAATATGCAACAATATGCAGTACAGTACAATTCTCCATCTGGTTTTCATTTGCTGTGATTTTTTTTTACAGTATGTGATCATTTACTGTAATTCTCTATGGTAACTCTTGATTTTCCACAGAATGACATCACTTACTTAAATGTTTTGCAGAACATGATTGCATATTTTAGCACTTGCATCTGATTGGTTCTGTGTGATTTTATACAGGATGTAATCACTTAATGTAATTTCCCACAATAGACAATTTCTTCCTGAAATTTTCTACAGTAGCGACATTTATTATAATATCCATTACAACTCTTTGATTTCTGTAATTTATTGATTAAATAGAGTGTTTTTTATTGTGAAATACGTAAAAATACGTAAAAATAAAGACGGGAAGTAGCTCTGATCTTATAGGAAAGGACCTTTAATGCCCTTTGCATGGACAGGCATGTCACTAATATAAAGGGAAAAGCAAATTTCTCAAAGATGTGCTCACTTAAAGATCAAAGAAGCAAAACTGAACATTGTTGAAACAGAAGAAAAGGAGTTTGTGTTTAGTGTAAACACAGAAGATATGAAGGAGGGCTACCTTTTGTGTGGGGGGAGTAGATTTGACAATGATAGTAGTTTCCGGAGAGAAACTGTGCAGCAGAGACTGAAAGCGGAAAAAAGATGAAGTTCAATTCATATATTAAAAGATCTGTACCCCTATTCTTCTGTGGACGATGCCCCATTTCTACAGTGGTGAAATGATCAAAGGCATGAATCGGTGAGCTCTATTCACTAAGCTAGACACGAAATTAGAATCCTGCTAGTTGGAACTGACACCCAAATCATGGAAATAACTACCTCTGTAGTACATAATTGAGTGTACAGATCCAAAAGACTGATATTTGTTGTGTCATCAGCCATTGAGCAATACCAGCATGAGCATAGCCAATAAACTCACTGGAATCGAAGGAGCAGAGAACATCACAGATGTTGCTGTAGTTCATGCACCGGACCAGGAAACAAAAAAAACACCGCAATGCTGTCATGAGGTGACTCTCAGATCGTGGACTGACTCTGAATCCAGAGAAGTACCAGTTTGATCTAGACTAGTCTGTCACAGAAGGGGTATCGGACCGACAGAAGAGAGTGAGCGAGCAGTAGAAGCTAGAGAACCAGAAAATGCCACGAGGGTGAGAAGCTGCCGAGGAATAGTCGGCTACAGTAGTAGGTTCATTTCACAATATGCAACACTTTTAGAATCTCTACCATGTTTGACGAGAAAACACACACCATTCAACTTTGGGCCAGAACAGAAAAGGTTTCCGGCTTTAAAGATGAGCTAACCAGAGCTGTTACCCCAGCAGCATACTTTGATAAAGAAGCACCAACACAGATGGTAGCAGATGAAAGCCCTGTAGGTTTAGGAGCAATGCTGGTTCATGAACAAAAAGGAGAGAGGGTAGCTGTGTGCTTTGTGAGTCGTAGCCTAACGGATTTTGAGTGGAGGTATTCTCTGACAAAGCCGGAAGCCCTAGCGCTTGTTTGGGCTTGTGAGAAGCTAGATCCATATTTGTATGGCAGGAAGTTTTGATCTAATCTAACACCATTGGAAGTTAAACACAGCCCCAGATCTAAACCATGGGCACGCATAGAGCGATGGCTGGGAAGCCGTATGACTTCAGAGGGATACAAGTTTCCGGCAAACAAAAGATAGCAGACTCACTGTCAAGGCTTCTGGGGGAAATGGCACGAGGGGAGATGCACCAATATGAGTCGAACGTGTTTGTGAGATTATAGCAGTAACACAACCAAAATCATTCTCCAACCGGGAGGTGGAGCAAGCCTCAGCTACCGACCCAAAACAAGCTGAGGTGTGGAAAGCAATCACAAGTGGACGGTGTGAGAAATGTAAATTACATGCACCAATAGCGGATGAACTGTGTGTGATAGTATACATAGTCCCACAAGGAAATTGCATAGTGATAGCACAAAAGTACAGACACGAACACTGGAACATTGGGAACTAAACAAATCTCAGAACCAAGGTCTGGTGACCTGCCATGGACAAAGCAGTGGAGAAATATTGTCAGACATGTCATCGTCTTTACCAAACGGTCCCTGGCAGGACCTCTGCTAGCCGATCACTGCATACTTGTGGTAGTAGATTACTACAGTCGGTATTATGAGTATGATATTCTGACTCCTACAATGGCAGACGAGGTTATTGACAGTCTCTAACCAATCTTCCGCAGACATGGATTGCCTGTCAGTCTCAAATCAGACAATGGGACACAATTCAATTCTGCCTTGTTTGAAGAATAGCTACAGTCAGAGTAATGGGATAAAACACATAAAGACAGCATCAAAATGTGCTCAAGCAAATGGAGAAAAGGCACACCAAAATGTTTCACTGATGAATCAATTAAAAATTCCTCAAGCAGAAGGACAGCATCGGGAAATGTGTGACTGTATACCGGAGCAAAGAACACGCTACAGCAGGAAGAAGTCCTGTGGAATTACTCTTTCGCCTGAAAACAAGGGGAACGTTTCTAGACATTGGAGGATTGAGCATAACAGCGTTGAATATACGAGATAGAGATGCTGAACGAAAAGGAAAGGCAAAGCTATGTGCCGATGAACGGAGAGGTGCTCAGAATTCCAATGTGGACTTTGTGTCCAAGGCAGGACAAAGTGAACAAATTGTCCACACCTTTCCTTATGACACCACACAAAGTTGTCAGTGAGACAGGAGATCAAGTGGTGATTTAGTCTCCCTCTTCAGCACGGTATCAGAGAAATACAAGACATGTACAGAAGAAATACGGGAAAAGTGAACCTAGGGACATCATGTTACTCTGGAAGAATCTCTAGGAGAGGAGGACACACACACCCACAGACAGCTTTCACTCATACAACAAACCCAGGAAAACCCAAGGCTCAGACATTCCAAGAAAGCAACTTAGAGACTTTTTGATTTTGTGTTGAAGTAAAACATGCAACTTGGGGACGTATCGTTAAATAGATGTATGTTGTTGAAACGATAACAATATTTTTTCCTCCGCCAAGGGAGGAGGTTACTTTGTCATCGGCACGTGTCCGTCTGTCCATCGGTCTGTCCGTCTGGCTGTGAAGAAGATTACGGAAACGCTAATGGACGGATTTGAAATGAAGTTTTTACTCAGAGGTAGGGTTGGACATATCCTATAGATTAATACATTTTTATGTCATTATGTGTTTCGCAGCATTTAAAAATAATAGAATTAACTGTTTGGAAGTAGGGAACATTAATGGTGATGCCTTTGTTCCTTTGATGTTCCTTTGGGCGGGGGTGCTTGGAGTGGAACAGGAAAGGACACGTCAAGCGTCATAAAGATTAAACCTCTTTATGAGGTCCAATTGCATCTGGACGCTGGCGTTGTCTGTTCGCCGCTTTTCCATCAGAGTTCTACAGCCTGCAATACTATTAACCGACAAGTATACCTTTTATTGTTGGTCACCGGCAAACCTTTTGGATATA